>JACXSJ010001151.1:0-39196 GCA_014851325.1 Pentalonia nigronervosa
TATATAAGTCCTTCAATGAATAGTGAATTTAACAAGTCAACAGAGAATGTTAAATATTTGTCTAAGAATAAAGATAGAGAACCATCAAGTCCATTTCAACAAAAGACTAACCAATCAAAATATAATTTAGATACCATTAAGTATGCAAATAATATAACAGAATCTAAACACTTAAATAATTCTTTTGAAAGTTCCTCTAAAAATACATCTGTCGTAACAAATCTCACTAATAAAACTGAGATACCATCTATCAATATTGAAGTTGAACAAGGATTCATTTTTAGACAATCAAATGCAAGAAAAGTAATAATGCATTCAACCTCTGATGATAAACAAGAAACAAAAAAAGTAAGACGTGTTCAATTGATAACTATAAAAGATCATTATTCAAAACCAGTGCCTAGTTTTAATGGTGCTAAAAAAACAGAAATTGATGTTAGTAAAAAATCTATTCTTATAGAAAAAGTGGTAGAAAGTAGTAGTCACTTTTATGTACCACAAGTGAAAAGAAAAAGAACTATGAATTTCAGTAGTGCTGATTCATAAGACTTAAATTTTTCATTCTTCCAACAAAAATTATTTTGAATACTATACAACAATTTGTAATTATCTACTTCTCTATTTTATCATACATACATAATGTTTTTATTTTATTACATTTTTAGATATATATTATATATTATTATATCATGATAACAAAGCTGCTTAGATGGCGGATAAAATGTTTTGTGATAAAGAGGGTTGAATATAATTGATAAAAACATTGAAAAAAATATTTTCAAAGGAGCTTGATTGAATAAAATTGGGTAAAACTTTGTTAATAATACAATATGTTTTTTTTTTATTTGAATCAATTATTGAATCTTTTTACCTGATGGAACGTGTGAGAAGAATATATAGTATAACTTCATTATTCGATTTAGAATTAAGACGGAACATACAATGTAAATTTATTAAAAATTTAGTTAACTTAAATGCGACTCGACTTTAAATTTAAGGTACCTGAATTCTAGTTTTAACATCTTTATGATGTTTTTAAATGATAAAATAACCATTTAATATTTATTAATTTGATTATTATTATTATATTTGTAAATTATATTACAAAATTAGATGATTAATTGTTCTTATATAAAATATAGATATATTATAACTGTGTTATTTCTTTTTAGAAAATATTAAAAATATATTGCTATCTTTTATACTATTTACTGTTTTTTTTTTATTTATTAAAAATAGGATAATATTAACTTTCTAAGAAATTTAAAGATTTTAAGCAATATATTTCAAGAGTGCGCCATTCAGGTGTATGCACCAACGTTCTGTACTATGACAAAATCATAGAATAATAATTAAGTAGCACAGTATTAGATATTAGTGAGCTATATTTGAAAACGATGAAAGATCGTTGATCTATGAGTTTTGATTTAAAATATTTAGGCAGTTATTGGATTCAAGAGGGGCTTAAGGTTATCAATCTGTGTTAGATTAATAAAGGGCATAACAATTTCAAATTTTGACTGATGATTTCTTTTTTGGTTGATAATTCAATACATATTTTGATACCTTTTAAATGACGTGTAATATTTTCAATTGCAATATTAAGTAAAATTGAAAGATTCTGCTTTTTTATTTTTTTTTTTTACTTCACAAGCCATTATAGCAGCTTTTACTAAAGGTCTCCAATATCGATCTTTTAATTTCTTCTAAGTCATTTTTTACTCGATGCAACCAATGTTGATGTTGTCTTCCTACTTGTTATATTTTATTTGAATTGCTATTAACTACTAATTTTACTAATTTACTTATACCTCCACATGTCATATAAAAAGATAATATTTGATCCTAGAAAATGTAAGTTGGGTAAACTGCGTAAGTTCAGTGGGGGGAAAAATTCCCCCATGATTTTTTTTTCAATATAATAATTTATATACGAGTATAAAATAGTAATTATAAATTACATTTTTAATGATCAAATATTGTGTTAAGAAATCAGCCACTTCTCTCCCCCCTCCCCCCATCATGACAAAATCATTTGATCGCCACTGCTTAAGTCTATATGTTATTTTTCCGCTCGAATATTTTGCCCTATTGTTGGGGTTTAGGATAGGTCTGAACAATTTTTCTAAAAACTGTTCTTTTGTAGGTCATCAGTTTATTCTTTTCACCTTGCATGGTGAACCATGTTTCATACCTACATAACAACGTGTAGATAAGCAATATGTACCTACTGCTTTTCCGGATGTCTTTAGAAAGGAGTTTCGATGTGAACATCTTATTAATGCGTGCAGATATTCTCGATTAGCTATGCACTTATTCTGAGCTTTATTTTGTTATGTATTACAATTTTAAATTAAGATTTTTCAATTTTTTAAAAAAAAGATGGCAGAATAATGTTAGGGAGGAATCTACTCATTAAAATATGTCATAACTCACAACTAATAAATTCATGACACTAGAAGGTAATATTAAATATTTTATTTTGCATACTTTTATTTTTATTTATTTTATTACTTATTAGTCATAACTGAGTATAAATATGAATAAATATTTGAGCTAAATAATACAATGTAAAATAGAAAAATGAAGAACATATTTAGTAAATTTTATATTCATGAAAATTAATGCCAAACGAGTTTGGACAAAAAAAACATTTTTTGCATTTGGAAAATTGTTGGTATCGGAGTCGATATTCAATATGACACAACAATGAGTGTTGAAAACTAAAAAATTAGCTGATAGGTACCCGACTTTAGTTGCTTGTTATAATTTATCTGAAAGAGTATCCTGTGTACCGGCAAAGTATTTTTGTTACGTGTATACGGACGTACTATAACGATGTAAATATAGTAGATAATGAAGACAAAAATTAATTTTTCAAGTTTTTATTAATTAATTTTCATAACATTATTTTTTTTTTCGTATTATTATTTACATATTATATTTTTTAAATAATTTTATGATTACATTTTGAGATTTTTCAATAGGTTTGTACTTAAAGTCTTCAGCCTTTATTAATAATTTATTACGATATTCGAAATCAAGGAAGCTTTGATGGAGGATATCTCATTTTTTATTACTCATAGTAAAGTATCTCAATTGCTAATTAGTATTCGTTATGAAATGATCCAAGTGTTGTATACTTATACAACTGGGACTGGCCCTTAAAATCGGACAATTCACAACAAATGATTGATAAATGACAACTGACAAGACGTGTACTACTGTTTTATCGAATAAGTGGTAATAACTTATACTTATATTTAAGAGGATACAGCGTAGCAGCATGAATACCTACATGATGTACAGGGGCGTAATTAAGAGGGATTAGGGGGATAGATTCCTTCTCAGAGCCTTTGATATTTGATAAAATAGTATTATTTGGAAATATGGTAAAAATTTAATATTTTGTGTATAAAATAAATGTTTATCCTCCCAGGAAAAATTCCTAATTATGTCATTAAATTGATGTATTATTTATACAACTTTCCTCCGTCTTACAGACGTGTACTACATGACCAATTTGAGTTTAGCATTTCCAATTTTGTGCAGCAACTATAGTAGTAATTTAATAATAAGAGTGAATTTATCTATTATCAAACTTAAAGGTAAAAACATTGTCTGAGTTCTCTCGTTGGTTTTTACAATATTTTAATTTTTAATTGAGTTATAAGAGTTTTTAAATTTTAATTTTTTACATAATATTTATATGTTTTCTGAAAAATTAAAATATCGTTAATAATCCACGAGAAAACACATATAATGTTCATAATTATAAGTTTGATAATATGACAATATTCACTATATTATTAAGCTTACTACACAAAATTGGAACTGCAGTATTGCTGAACACAAATTTACTATGGTTATACGTAAATAAGACAGTGAGACCAGTGGCGTCATTTAAATTTTTCATAGGAGGAGGGCAAACGTTTAGACTAGCCAAATAAAAAACAGAACGCTTCGCTCCCGAGATAATTTCCACTTAAATTTTTATCTAGATACAATTCCCATTGGCCAACTTAATAACTTTTTAAGTGTGTGAGGTAGAGACAGGCTCATTTTTTACTAAAATGACGCGGAGTAGCTAAATAATTGTGGTACCTACGACCTACCTCAATGGAGTCCTTTTATATTTTTCTAGAGAGGTTGAACAAATTATATTACGAAATATAAAACGTGACTGTTAAAACTTGCTAAAATGGAAAAATGTTACGTACCTTCTACTATAGAGGTTTTTTCGAAATCATGGATAAATTTAAGACTGATTATTTTGTTTTTAGAATTTCTATTTTAGGTGTAGTATCCGCGTCTATATGTTTGAACTAAAAAACTATAAATATTAATTATCATCGTGACAAAAGTTGAAAGTGCTTAAACAATATTATATTTTCTTAAAATTAGAAAAATTATAGTTAAGTTATTTCACCAACGATCGGTCCAATAATTGGACTTTGGTCTGTTTTTACAATCAGACACGCTGGACAAATACCCACCTTGCCATCCCTCAAATTACGCCACTGAGTGAGACAACACGTCATGCTGGTGTGACGTCCTGGCTTCTAACTTCTAAGCATTCATAAAATATGTAGGTATGTATTCAGTGATAATCGGTCAAAAAGTCCGGGGACAAATAGTTTATTTTGAAAAAAGTCTGAAAATATAAATTATTATTTATTTTATTATTCAATAATTTATTTGATAATTATTTCTTATAAATATAAAATTACGATTGTCAAGTACAAATATATTTTAATAATATTTGTAAACTGTAGGTATAATAAGATGTACATAGTAATTATATATACATATATATTATTATTATTATTATTTATAAGTAAATAGCGTAAAACATGTTTGTATTTACTAATTACATATTAATAATATTTGTAAACTGTAGATAGGTATAAGGAATATTAATCAAATATAAAACTATATAATAAAATCAATAACATTTTTTAAATTTTAATTTTGTATTTTTGAATTTTTGATCCGGGATTTATATTCAAAGCCGGATAGGCAAGGTATCGGCCCACCGAGTTTTTGGATTCCCAAAGTTTGATTACAGCTACAGCTGTAGTGCGATTTAATAATTCGATTCAATTATATTTTTTACAAATGTCTTTGTAAGTAATGTAGTGTAAAGTAATGTAATTTGTAATAGTCATAATATAGTTGTATGTACTTCTATATCAAAAGTTTAAACGACAGTGGCAAGGTCATTTGCTTTTTTTTAATGAGTTACCTTGTCTTATCTTCTGATAAGTACGTAAGATAACGATAAGACCGGTTGCATGCGCTATGCAAAACGAGAATTTTTGATTGTTTTAATATTAACAATAATAATTATTAATAATTTTTTTCTCCTATTACTTATTATAGTCTGTAGTTGAAAGTAATCTCTAAGTATTTTATAAAACTTTTAGACATCTTCGAAGAAGTGTTTTAGACTATATTATAAGTCTATAAAATAAAAGGTAAAGTATGCATCAATTATTTTGTTTATTCCATATAATTTAAGTAGGCAAACAGTTTATGTAATTATTATTTATTAATATAAATGTATTAAGTATTAAATAAAAAATTTGCTTAACACAAAACCAAAAAATATAATAGCATTACAGTATTTGTATAGGTAGGCACTTATGTGCACACATATATGTGTAGAATATAAAAATAAAGAAAACTAACCTATGATGGCATTACATAATTTACGTTTTTAGTGTATCTATAATTCTAGGGGAAATATTACTTGCTGTAGACCATATATACATTTTGGATTGTAAAGTTGCATCCCAAAAAAGGGATGTAGATCAGTTGCGCGCTCATGGTTAAAATATGCTGTATATTTAAAAGTGATCTTTTTAGTATTGTAAAATTATATTCCTATTATAAAATAATATATCAACATTTTTACATGAAATAAAGTGGGTATATTATACATTTTTTATATAAAGTATTTAGTTGACATTTTCTATAAAAATGTAATATTAAGTCCTTATTACATACAAAATCTTATTTATCATATTGTTGTTAAAAATGATTAGCTTTATGTCACAAATACATGATGAAAGTTTGTAATTAAGTAATTTTTTTTTTATTAAAAATTCAAAAGATAAAACGCTCGTATATTTCATTAGATATTTGATTACATATGGGTTATCGCTATAACATAACAATGAAGTTTATATTTTCTGTACATACCATTAAAGAAAAGTATTAAATAGGTAATTTAAAATCATACACTATAGAAGCTTAATATAATTATAAAAATTATTAATTTATCATTTTAAGTTATTTAAAATGTTAAATAAACCATTAGATTAACATTTCAAATTATTAGATATTATTTTTCTTCATTAATCACAAATTGTTTTATATAAAATACAATTATTTAATACAATTACAATTATACAATACAGCTATACAACTACCTAATCTATTTATTATTGAGTAGGTAGTTAAACCTAAAAATATACAATTCATATAAATGTATTTACAAAATACTGAATACTTGTATTTCTATTTTTGCAGGTTTGATAATAATTATTTTGTGATATAAAATGCCGGTGAATGAGAATGTAATTCTTCTTGATATTGAAGGGACAATTACATCTATTAGTTTTGTTAAAGACACATTATTTCCATATGTCACTAAAGTTTTAGAGGATTATATAGAAAAATATTGGGATGATGAGAGTTTTCAACAAGATTTAGAATTATTACGCGCACAAGCAGTTATTGATTCCAATGTTGAAGGCTTTGTACCAATATCTAGAGGTGACAATGCAAAAAAATCTGTCATCAATAATGTATTGTGGCAGATGGCCAATGATAAGAAAACTACTGCTCTAAAGCAATTACAAGGTCACATATGGAAAGATGGATATGAAAGTGGTATTCTAAGAGGTCATCTATATGAAGATGTATTACCTGTTTTAAATAAGCTAACTGACTTGGGTAAAAAGATATACACTTATTCCTCTGGGAGTACAAAAGCTCAAGAGTACTTATTTCAATATTCCATATATGGGGATATATCCCATCTATTTTCAAAATATTTTGACACTAAAATGGGTCCAAAAGGCTCAGAAAATAGTTATACAAATATTGCCAATGAAATTAATGTAAACTGTAATGATATTTTATTCTTGACTGATGTAGTAGTTGAAGCAGAAGCAGCTATAAAGGCCGGTTGTAATTCAGTTCTTTTGGTAAGACCTGGTAATGCTCCTCTGGATCCTGAGAAAAGTTCAAAGTTTAGAATTATAAAGACATTAGATAAATTATTGGAAACCGAGTAGGAACACAGATATACATAAAATACATTTAATAACCGTAAAATTGTAAAAACATAAATATTGAATACATATGATCATTCTTAATTTTGAATGTTACATTTATATTTTAATAATTGTTCTTATAATTTAAATTACAAATATAATAATATGTACATTTTATAGATTTAAAGTTTTATTTCTGCATTATTGTTTTTGTTTAAAAAGAGACACCCTAAAGCAATAAGGCTGGCCATTAAAAATTTAATAAGTTACAAGTTAAGTTAAAAGTTGAGTTAATTTTAACTAATTAACTTAACTTATAAGTTTCGCTGTTTTATTAACTTAACTTTAATTTAACTCATTTGTATCTATGTTAACTTAAAATTAACTTATATTATTTTGAATATTCCCAATTAAATTAATTTCGAATTTTCAGAAAAATAATATTTATATAATTTATAAAAATGTAGAATATAAAAAATATTGGGAAAAAAATGGTGTATTTACGAAGAATTTTGTATATATTTTTATAAATAAAAACTAATAAGTAGTTAGTTTTTAATTTTTATATAGGTTATATAAGGATAATTATGTAACATTAATCGCTCAGATATAGAGACATATAGAAACATTAATAAATATGAGTCTGTGAAGTCATGATTTATATACTTACTTATTACTTATTATTTATTAATATATTTATTAATTGAAGTTAAGTAAATATTATTTGTTAACTTAGATTAAACTTAATTGATGCTTTAAAATTGTCTACTAACTTAACTTTTAATTTAATTAAAAAAAAAAAAAATACTTAGCTGAGTTATAAAACATTATTAACTTGCCCAGTATTGTTAAGTAATTTCCCTTTTTCTCAATTAGAAATTAAATCAAATTTCAAATTTATGCTTTCAACAAGAAAACATTTTTTTTAATTTTCTTATTAATTTCTATGAGCGTTACAGAAAACTACAAAGAAGTGTTGAAATATTAAGAAATTTAAGCAAATAACATTTTTTGTTGTTGAAAAAACTTAATTTAAATTTACAGTTGTCCAGTGAACAATTCAATTAATATTCATATAATTTATTATATGGATATATTATTAAAGTGGTAAAAAAGTACATTACTAAAATATCATTGTAGGACTGATAGATAAATAATGTGAATATTGTGGAATATAGCTAATATAAGTACAATGTTTGTTATAAAAGTACATGATATGTTAATAATTAGCGTGTATAAGTATTATCTGATGATATTACCAATTATTGTAAAAATCAGAGAAATTGCTTTGCAGTATAGTATAGCCTGTATGATAGGTATTACACGCTCGTACATTGTACATTATATTACAGTAATGTAATTTGTAATAGTCATAATATAGTTGTATGTACTTCTATATCAAAAGTTTAAACGACAGTGGCAAGGTCATTTGCTTTTTTTTAATGAGTTACCTTGTCTTATCTTCTGATAAGTACGTAAGATAACGATAAGACCGGTTGCATGCGCCATGTAAAACGAGAATTTTTGATTGTTTTAATATTAACAATAATAATTATTAATTACTTTGCAAATTATTTTGTAGTTAAAAATATATAAAATTATTAATTTTTATAGCTGAGGATTGAAAATAAGAAACAAGGTTTTTCGTAAGTATTTAATAGTGTAAGCAAAAAAATCAAAAAAATTTATAAAATAAATAATTTTTTATAAACATTTTTAGTTCAAATTTAGACGAAATTAGATATTTAAATGAAGAATAACGATGTTATTTATTTCGTTGTAATTTAAAAATATTTTTCGTGGGTGCTTAAAACTTTTAAAGTATATTATTATATTTTATACACTCAATTAAATTTTTTAATGCAATGTTTTCTGCAAAAATAATTCAACCTACCGTATTATTAATAGTAAAATGAATTATTTTAATAAGAATAAAATTTTAAAATACCCTTAGTTATGTAGGCTGACAGACCGTCTTCGCTCAGAATTGTTTTTCGTATACGATGGTTTTATATCATTGAATTTAAATTTAACAAATTCATAACCTGGATCCCATTCGACACTGCACAGCAAAGCGGTACCCACTTTCCGACCTTTTTTTTTTTAAATTAATGTTTTTAAATTACTTTTAATCTTGCACGTGTATATTTTAATAGTTAAAAGTAATATTGTCTTATAATGTTAAAAAAAAAAAAAAACTAATCTGTAATTAGAAAAATATTTGTATATAGGGACTTGAAGCTTTTATATCTACATGTATTATTATTTACTATGCATAATTCAATTTTTTAATTATTTAGATTCATTTATTAATCTTTAAACCATGAGGCTGTACACACTGTACTTTGGAATTAGATTATAAGTTATCTGTTATTGGATAATAGTTACCTATTAATATTAATATATTATATAAATAATAAAATAATAATTATTATTACTTATATAATATTATTATATTATATACGATTTGATTTTGGCAAAAATTATTTCGAATCACCGTACTACTAATATAAAAATAAATTATTAATTGCAATATAAATTAAAAAGAAATAGATTCTTATACAGAAATAGGCTGACAGTAAACATCTACAATCAGAATCATTTTTTGTTCTTCAAATTTAACACATCCATTACACTCGAAGACGAGGTAGGTAGGTACACTCGACACCTACTATATGTAGGGCGACTTTTCTGGTTTTTTAGTTATTGTCTTCTTTATTTTATTTTTGGCAGTTCCCGATCATAGAATACTGTTTTTGGCTGAATGCCTATATGGTCATCGCTTCGACTGATTATTGGTTTTAAAAGAAAAATCTAATATTTTATTTCAGTGATATCATTTTATGACGCCACCGTATACTAAGAAGGGTTCACATTGCCACAATCTTATTACCATTAATTTATGTCCAGGTCTAAATAACATATCTCCAAAATTTTTTTTTATTCCCGTTTTATATTATCATATCTAATTCATTACTTATTCAAATAACCTATATCCTCAGGAACTTTTCCGTTTTATTTTAAAATAGTTTATATTTCAGCGTTATTTAAAAAAAAGAGATCGTTTATCTGTTTTAATTTATCGACTTATTTCAAAAATATCAATCACACCCAAAATATTCATAAAAATAATTAATAAAAAACTTTACCCTATATTAAAAAACATAATTATCAATGAGCAACATGGTTTTCTTACAAAATGATTAATCATTACTAATTTAGCAACTTTTAAACAAGCTGTTTTGAATCTTTTGATATAAATGCATAAACAAATGTGATATATACGGATTTTAAAAAACTTTAGATCGAATTGATCATAAATTATTGATATCAATGTTAAAATGTTATGGTATAGGTACATGATCCATTATTACCATGGTTTTCTTCTTTTTTAACAGTAAGATTTCAAATTGTAAAATATAATAATTTTTTCTCAGATCCCTATATCTATTACTTCCTGGGTACCACAAGGAGACCATATTATTCTATTATTATTTCTATTATACATAAACGATATCTCATTTGTACTAAAACATACTAATATTCTACTTTTCATTGATAACACTAAAATTTATAAAACTATTCACTGTTTCTGATGCTTTGGAATTACAATCGGATTTAGACGTATTCTACGATTGGTGCACTAAAAACGACATGGAACTAAATATAAATAAATTTTCAAATATAACATTCACTCAGAAAAAAATTATCCTTGATTTTAATTACAATTTTTTAAAGTTTAAAACCCAGCTTGTAAATTTAATTAATGATTTAGGTGTATTTTTCGATATAAAAATGAATTTCAAGATACATATTGATAAGATAAAAAATAAAGCATCTTCAAAATTAGGTTTTCATAAAACGAAACTTCTAATTTTAATAATCATTCCGCCATAAAAAAACAACTTTTTCAACTTTTCTATTATACGTTCCCAGCTAGAATATGCTGTCTTTATTTGGTCTCCTAGTTCCATAATTCTAAATCATACTATTGATTCTATATTTAAAATTCTTTTTTATGTTTTCCATCATTCAAATGCAATGTTGATCACTCTTCATATTCGATTATGAAGGAGTATCCGGATTTTTTAAATATTTCTAATTTAAGAAATCGTAGAAAATATCTATCTTCTATTTTTGTCTTTAAATTATTAAATAATAAAATTGAATATCAAGGAACATTAGGAAAACTAAATTTTAATGCAAAAACTAACTTTACAAAAAATAAAGATTTATTTATTTTAAAAAAATATACCTTCTAATTACTCTTCTTCTTCCTCGATAAATTCACTATTGTGAAATGCAAATTCAATAAAATTTGATTTGTTTTGTTGTAATATATGTGATATTAAGTCAGCATTTAATGTATAGATTATTTAAAATATACTTCTATTTAAATTTTTACTTTACCTCTTTCTCGTATATTATATTTAAAGTTGTATTGATGTAAGTTATTATATTGTATTTATTTTTATTATCATTTTAATTGTTCACTGTTAATTCGGTTGAATTATAATTATATTAATATTTTGTAATTCTTCTTGTACTATATCTATATTATATTTTGAATATTATGTAATCACTAAACTAATGTTCATCATATGTTTTATAATACTGCAACAATATAAATTACTATTGTAAATGGATTTATTCCGTAAAAATAAATAAATATATAATTCATAATATCTACCATGGAAAAATATACATTCATAAATCATTACCTAACTAAAAATTGCATGGTTGTAAAATAAATTGTAATGTTGGAAGTAGGATAAAATAGGGGATTTCAATGCTTAGTCCCTAGTCTCTGGTTCTTTTTAAACTTAACCTAATTTAACCTCACTGGTCCCTGGTTCTTTTGAAACCTAACCTAATCTAAACTAATTGGTCTATGGTCCCTAGTCCTTTTTTTTTTAAACTTAACGTAACCCAATCTAACCTAAGCCTGTTATCGCTTATGTGCACGACTATCCCCCCTATTGTTTCCACTCACGTCAGTTATCGCATATTATCATGTTATCATAAATATTATCGTCCGCCGCCGCTCGTGCGTGCTCGCCAAGGTTTTTAGATTATAGAGGTTGCCTCATAATCATGTAAACAAAACCAAAACCCCGCACGCCGCAGCTGATCTAGTGACGTCATTGTAGTTACGATTACCGGCGGATAGCCGTGTCACATTGGAATTGTAATAGAAAAGGTGAAAAATTAATATTTTTAATTAACTGACCTAGGTACTTGAATCAAATTCAAAAATAATTATTAAATTGTTAAATACCTAAACTGTTACAGCTTTAATAAATAAAAAATAAATATGAACAAAGGCTAAAAAATATGTGTTTAGAAACAACAAAAGAATCAGTAGGTAATCAAATGTTTTTCACAAAATGTATTATTTTTATGTCAGAATTTATAGTCATTTTTATTAATTATATTTTTTTTAAAATTTTTATTGTCCCAAGTAGTTCAGTTGATCAAACATATACATTTATAAACTATTATATTTATGAAAATAAAAAAAAAATGTTTGTATATTTTATACTTTATTCAAAAAAAAATAATTTCATATTAAATAATATAAATAATATTGTATTATTAAATTCAATATTATTAATCAATACCTATAATAAACTTTTAAAAAAAAATGGGGGAAAAATGTCTTTGATTATAATGGTAATTAAAATAAAACAGTAATTAATATACTACTTGAAACATTTTATTTAATATTAAATACATAATTCAATACCAATATTAACACATAGGTATAATAATAATATAATAGTAAAAATAAAATAAATATTTAAATAATTAATACGGTAAACTCAAAACCAATGATAGCTGTAGTTGTAGATTGTATACTGTATTAAAAAAAATACAGTATAGTATACGATGTTAACAATTTATACTACAATGACGTCATCGGACTAGTTTTCCCACTCCTACTTTTTCGAAATTTCCGTATGAGGCAACCTCTATAATCAAAAAACCTTGCGTGCTCGCAACGTCACGTATCATTAGTGTTATCATAAATATTATCTGTTATCAAAAATATTACCATTATCACTGTTAACATTAATATATCATCGGCTGCCGCCGCCGGCGTATGTGACCGGCACGTATCATCAGTGTTAACATAAATAAACAAATTATACAATTAGAATAGCATTAAATTATCCGCTAATAACTAAAATCTGATACCTCATGATATATTGTTTTTATATTACTACTGTTGTACCTTATATCATTCCTACGAAAAAATTACTAGAATGCTTAACGTATATATTCATAAGAAGACAATGGGATTACACTAAGATTGTTATAATAAATAGAAAACATTTTCCAATAAAATTGTATTATTAATTTATTAAGAATATCAGATTATTTTGTATGAATAAATTTAATATTTCACTCGAATCCGATATTGAATGCCCTCCCTCTACGGCCTTTGAACAATAGGGATAGATCTTTTCGCCCCCGAGAGTTGAACTTCAGGATCTCATCGTCGGTGACTTCAATGGATCGCGGTAGATATGTCTCATAAGCCCTCCTCCTTCGTTGGATAATGTACACATCACTAACCTTCCATAATGTGTATCTTTGTTCTTCATTTTCAGAATAGGATCCGGTCTGTTGACTATCAAATCCCCGACCGACAAGAATTTCACATTGCTCTGCATGATCAAACTTTTCTTAAGTGAATCCATGACTATAAACATATTTTATAATTATTACATGCGAAATGTATGGCAGTTAAGTAACCCAGATATTAATATATATAACTCATATATAATATATAATACATGCGAGAATATCTAATAAATACTCACTCATGTTATCGAGTTGTAGGTGATTTGTCATACTATGTCCTTTTCTCCAATTGGTATTCAGCTATCGTGATTGTCAAAGTCACCGCTGTTATCCTCCTTGTTGTGTACAGTGAACGTGGACGACTGATACTAAATGCTATACTACTGCTCGTATTTAAGCATTGAAAAATGTTCTTCCTCGGAGATCATTTTACAAAAATAAGATCAAAGGTGGCAAATTACAAATACAATTTAGGACGCTGTTGTTATCGATAATGTCAATCATCAATATACTATGTTTTATAATGTATTTTCTAATAAAATAATATGTGGTCCATCGAAAAGTGTATTATGATTTGGAAAAAATCCGTACTCGACGTACATTCGTCACCGATAGCGTACGTGATCGTCACCACGAAAAAGACATTAATTTATTAATGTGTATATTTTTAAAAATATGATTTGATCATAGTACGTTCGGTGAATAACACATTAATAATCGATATACTTGACGAAAACAATTTAAAATGCATATTAGCGAATAACACAATAATAACCGATAAACATAATAAAAATAGTAAAAAATAGGATTTTACCCCGAAATGCTGTCCTCCCGAAAAATTCTATGATTTCACTCGCTTCGATGGTATAGGAGAAAATAAAAATCAGTCTGTTCTAGACACCCATACCTATACGCGCAGTTTGTCGTCATTCGCTTCATGTTTTCAAAGTCTCCGCGCAATTATTTTTCATTTTTTACTCTATATGTTTTTTAATTGTGTTATATTTTTTCTTTCTCTTGTTTTAAACATACAAACACACACACAACATGTTTAAATGCGAACAGTGTTCGTCCAAATTTACGTGTAAAGACAATTTAGTCGCTCATCGAAAAAAACACGTCGGCGTGCCTTTTCTATGCGCCGTGTGCGTTAAATTATTCAACAAGTCGAACCTCAATAGACACTTGAAAAACATTCATGGTATGTATTTATTTATTAACTTATATGATATAAGTTATATCTAATATTTTTTTTCTTAAGGTTTCGTACCCGTTCAGCCTGCTATACGGATTGACCAACCAACTCAACAGGATAATATTCAAATTTCTCTGCAAATTTTCGTTGCCAACACGCCGGCTGGCGGATCGAACACGGTATCCGGAGAAGAAGAAGTGCAAGACGCTAATACAGGTTATTTTTATTTATCAGGACTAAATTAATACAAAATAAAAAAAAGCTTCTATAAATCATAAATTAAACTTATGAAAATGGTCTATGAAGCGATCAATGGTATAATAGTTGGAGTATTCCGGCATTGCACTGGTTGTCAGACCGTTTGATAGATTTATTTATTTATTTATTTTTTTTACAAAATATAATAATAATAATAATAATAATATAATATAATATAATATAATATAATATAATATAATATAATAATATAATATAATATAATATCGTATATATCATTTTCAAATAAGTTTTATTTTAAACATTTTTTCTAAATATCTTATTTATTTTAACATTAGATATTATTGCAAGTATAACACACGGGGAAAATTAGATATATGATTTTTTTATTTTTTTTAAAAGATTTTTATACAACTACGGGCGTTAACGGCAAGCGTATGTCTACCGTCAACACCGCGTCAGCTGCTAGGGGGAAGAAGTCGGGCATTAGCCTAGTGCAGTCCCCCGGGTTTGTGGAAATATCGTCGTCCGCCAGTCGTAAAATCGTGTGGTACTATGCTAAAAACATCAACAACACCCAAATTTACTCAGAGTTTCTCCACTTGCTTGAGACGGAGTTAAAAAATTTGTTAAATGTACGGTAGCATCCAATAAAATTTAATTTGAAGCTCGAAGCGACTTATAACAGACAGCGTGTGGATAATTCCTCTGAAAATAGGGCATTTAAGACGTCGGCGGTAAAAATATTTTCGGATAGTGATATTACGGAGATTATAAAGAGAGCGTTTATAAAAACTGTTAGATGAAGAAGAGAGATACACCGCCCGCGGTAGCGGATTTATATTGGAGAGAATAGACGGGTTATTGTTGTCCGTGTACAAATACACGCCGATGGATGGTTCGTCATATAACGAATTGCCGGCATGTATTGAATGGAAACGGGCTGCGATAAACCCACAAAACACAGATCAGAAATGTTTCAAGTGGGCGATTCTTGCGAGGCATGTGACGGCGCAGGCGGTATGTTGTGTAGGGGAAAATTATAATCAACACAAGGAGAAACACAATTTTGAGGGCATTTCATTTCAGACGCCACTAGAGGATATTAAAAAAATTGAGAAAAAAAAATAGAAACGTGTTCGTAAATGTTTACGGACTCGAGAAAAAGTTTCAGCCGCCTTGCAAATTTCCGACACACGAGGTGTACCCGCTGCGTGTCGTCGAAGAGGAGAAGCCAGATCATTTCGATCTGTTGTCGGTGGCAAACGACAACGGATCACATTACGTTTACATTTCAAATGTTTCCCGACTCATACACTCACAAAAACCGGGCATAGGGAGAGTGTCATGTTTTGTAAGAGGTGCTTTACCAGTTTCGATAATCAAAGCTTAAAACACAGGTTGAGTGGTGGCAAGGCGTTGAATCAGTGTAAGCTGATTTGCGGAGCGCACAAGCTGATACTACCGGTGATGCCGAAGGACGGTGACTGCGCGATTCGAAGCGTGGCAAAAAACAGTTTGCCATCCTTTCGCCATTTATGCAGATTTCGAGGCATTACTGGTAAAGACTGAAGAGGAGAAGGGAAAAAACACGACGGTAATCCAAAAACACGAGGCTATGAGTTATGAATTCTTAGTGAAGGCGAGCGAAAAGATCTATCCCTATTGTTCAAGGGCCGTAGAGGGAGGGCATTCAATATCGGATTCGAGTGAAATATTAAATTTATTCATACAAAATAATCTGATATTCTTAATAAATTAATAATACAATTTTATTGGAAAATGTTTTCTATTTATTATAACAATCTTAGTGTAATCCCATTGTCTTCTTATGAATATATAAACGTATTAAAATGTATACGTTAAGCATTCTAGTAATTTTTTCGTAGGAATTATCAAGGTAATATAAAAATAATATATCATGAGGTATCAGATTTTAGTTATTAGCGGATAATTTAATGCTATTCTAATTGTATAATTTGTTTATTTATGATAACACTGATGATACGTGCCGGTCACATACGCCGGCGGCGGCCGATGATATATTAATGTTAACAGTGATAATGGTAATATTTTTGATAACAGATAATATTTATGATAACACTAATGATATGTGACGTCGCGAGCGTGCACTAGCGGCGACGGACGATAATATTTATGATAACTGATAATATTCATGATAACTGACGTTGGTGGAGGGAATAGGGGATGGTCGCGCAAATAAGCGATAACAGGCTTAAGTTAGGTTAGATTGGGTTAAGTTAGGTGATAACTGATAATATTCTTGATAACATGATAATATGTGATAACTGACGTTGGTAGAGGGAATAGGGGGATGGTCGCGCACTTAAGCGATAACAGGCTTAGGTTAGATTGGGTTACGTTAAGTTTAAAAAAAAAAAAAGACTAGAGACCAGAGACCAGTGAGGCTAGATTAAGTTAGGTTTCAAAAGGAAGACGAACCAGTGACCAGAGACTAGGGACTAGGCATTGGAATCTCCTATTTTATCCTATTGTTGGATATAGAGTGATTGGTGGTTTTTTTAAATGTAAAATACTTATTAATCGAAAAGTATAGACTTTTTAAAACATTTTTACAAGGTTTGAAGTTCTTACACAACAATATTTTTTTTAAAGAAATGATTATTTTTTATATTTTTTGTTCTTTTATTTTTTTACTTATTTGAATTACAACATACCGTTTTAATTTCATATTCTAAAGTAGAATATTTTTCCGATTATTTAGATACATAAAAATCAAATTTTGGATGAATAATTTATGAGTTTTCTAAGTATGTATGTAAAAAAAAGTTTGAAAAAAGTCAACACTTTTCGATCGAATGAGTGCTTTACGTTGAATGAATCACTTTGTATTACTCAAAATTTGAAACAAATTACTGAAATATTGGAACAAATCTGTTAGCTAATTCTCTCACAAATTTTTATTTATTTTTTTTGAACTTATGCATTTTTACAAGTTAATAACGATGACGCAATCGGAATTTGTTAGTCTGACTTGGTTTTGAAGTTTTATTCTTCTTCTTTCGAAGCTCACCATTTCAGCATTCTAATAAACTCGTATTATCATTGTTATCGGAACAAATATACTTTACCACATATCTCTTTTTTTTAATTGACAGTACTTTTGTTGCATTATTACGAGTATGCAAATGACAATTTAGTAGTTTAAAAGTTATATCCGTTTAAAGTTTGCGATTTTTGTATTACCAATGCATTGGTTGTTCGAAAAATGTTGCCAGGAAAATTACCGTTTATAAGGAATGAGATGACTATGAAAGCAATATATTTCAATTATATAGTCATTCAGGTGTTAACATCGATGCACCGTGCTATGATATAATAATAGGATATATAATATTTTTAGATACACATTATAGTGGTCTATATTTGAAAACGGAGGAAAATATTCAATCTTATACGAGTTTTAACTTATAAATATTAAGTTATAAAATACAATCATAGAATATAATAATGGTATACCTTATATTGTAAGAGTGTTGTTATATGGTAAAACTGGTGAAAGCTAATTTTTCTACATACCTATTCAAATTCGTTTTCAGTCATCCGCGTCAATAATGATTAGTCAGTAATGTTTTCTATCTGTGTCAGCTATTAGGGTAAACCATAAACATTTGAAATTCTTGCTGCAGGGCATTGCAGGCGACTAATGAGAACTTTTTTGGTTTATATAGGTATTTTAATATTTTTACCGTTTTGATGACGTGTTTATAGTTAAATACTTCAATACGTACGCATAATATCGACAAGGGTGCGTTGAAATTAAAATAAATGATACACAAAATCACTGTCAACAACCTGCATGATTTATTATCAATTTAAAACCTCTAATTAGAGATAATAGTCATCAATACGATAATCAATGTATGATAATAATATTAAAATATCGCTTTGGTGTTTGCCATTCCGTATATTCCGCAAATAGGTCAGCCGCTAAAATCGAGTGTTCCTAAACTCAGCATTTCTTAAATGTGTTGAAAGGAAGGTAACTAAGCAGATTGTTTTATCAGGAATTCGTAATTTTTCGGCTGGACGATCAAAAAGCTAGATGATGAATTAGATAAAAACTACGCGTCAAATTCATCATCAAATTATATCATTAAGACATTAACACATTAATTACAAAAGACATTTCATATTTTCGCATTGTCAAATGTCAAGCACTCGAGTTTGATATTAATCGTTAATAGCGACTGGTGTTCCTAAACTCCCATCAATCCTTTGGATAAGACTCTGGATTAGGAAATGAATTTAGGAACAAACGGATATTGTATACACTCTATATAATATGTAAGAACATACATCTATTTCCTATATATGCGTCATATACTCATAATATTAAACGATTATCTTTGGAGAAATTTGATAATAATAATGTAACCGATTGGTGAGTATAGAATATAGATACTGATGCCGGCGAGTATGCGGTTAAATGAGTAGATATAAATGTATAATAATAATCCTTTAAGACATTTGTCACAAATCACAATAACAACAATAACGTTTAATTTTATTATTTATGTGTACCTACTGCCTGCCTTCCTATATAATTATGTAATTATTCTATATTTCTGACTTGTATCACGTAAAATGTTATGCGTACCGTTAATTGCTAGATATAATAAATTATAAAATGGGTATTGCATTCTATGCGTAAAATGGTTAAATATTTATACGGTGAATATATTAATATTAAACATTAAAACCAGTAGTAATCATGTGATTTACGTTTCTTTTTGCTTTTAAATTATATCGTTGTTATAATATTATCCCAAAACAGCAAAAACAAATCATATTTAAATAAGGTATTAATGTTTTATTTCATAATTTAAAGTAGGCAATTTACTAATAATATGTACCTATACTTGTATTTAATAATGCATTAATATATGTTACGAATCAGTTGTAAAATTGCAAAGTTTATGAATTATCTGTTTTTTTAAAAATTACCTATAATTTACAAAGGAAGAAAACATTTATTTTTTCGGAGAGGACAAGCAAGAAAAAGAGGATTTGAATATTGAGTAAAAATATCATTTCAGATTTGATCTTAAGAATGAGAAACCATTCCACATTCCCACTCTATTTTAATAATGTCATTTAAAAAATGAATACTAAAGAACCTTTTTAGAAAATGTATAAACAATAATAAACATATTTTGAATAAAAATAAATTACTTAATTAAACTTAAATTTTGATTGGTACTGTTAGCAAAATTATCCAATACGAATTCACTGAAATCACAATATATCGATTAACAGAGAATTTTGTGAAACCCACCATCACTGTTTTCGAATCTGTAGTAGGTGTGATTCTCTGAAATTAAATTTCTTTATATAATTTTTGAATTTTATCAACGTTGAAAAATTACGTTTGATTAATGAAAATTGCGTTCATTTAATGTAGTGATCGGTCTCATTTAGAATATTTGATTTAATGGAAAATAAAATGTCATGCAAATCCATGCTTTATATATAATTATGCGCAAATTATTGATTAAAAAAAAACAGCTGGAATTTCCGATTTTGTAATGGGTAACGCATGCATAAGGATATACTATTAATTTATCTGTTTTAACATATAAATATTTTAATATATGATTTTGTTGTTATAAATATATATATTTTTTTAATTTTCATTTATTTCAAAGAATAATAGGTTTCACTTAGGACGCTCGTGTGGGTGCCTATGAGGACTATGTATAAGTGCGAATACTTCTAACCTAACCTAACTTAACCTTGCAAATAATAAAATTATTATACGATATGGTATATAGCAGTGCAGCAAACAGGTATTTGATCTCAAGTGTTTTTGAAGTAAATAGCAAAAATCTTCACTAAAAGCACATTGCATACTTTGGTAGAAGAGTGAAAACAGAGTGTAAACAACGACAATAGCACCTAATAGATATATTGTTATAATATAAACACGGCAAACGCTTTTAATTTCGGATGACACGTTAACGGTTCGACCTAGCAACATTGTCGATGAGCTCTAATATTTATCGTTCGTACATTTGGCTAGGCCCTTAACTTAAAGGTTTAAAACAATAAAAATCGTAATAAAATGTATATCGACGTCTAGTAAAATACAGTGGCGGTGACGACGACGACGTAACATAATAACACTAATAACAGTTTAAGAATAATAATAAAATGTACATAAATATAATAAATCGTAACAATTATTTTACTGCCCACATTAGGTTTATATCGTGTACACGTGTATGATGCCAATATATATATATATATATATAATGTAAGGTATATATGCATACACAGCACGGCGGGCGCGCATACGTCATAATATAAGGGTTGCGCGCGCCGGCCCGTCTGCTCATGGCCGTACGTCGGCGGCGCCGGCTACGAACGTTTCGCCGGCGGCGGAAGTCACTGGTCCGCCGTTGTCCGGACCGGAAGTATTCTCTATATGCCACGCGCGCTCAACACGCACGCACGATCGTGGCGCGTAAATACAACACATGCGAATTGTGTGTATTATCATTATAATATAATATGTGTTTATTCGTAAGTGGCATAATCGCGTGTACACCGCGGAAATTTGTATTAGGAATCTGCAGGGAAGCACACGAGGTTTTATAGCCGTCGCGTATGAAAAAAAATTAATTAAACTTATATTATATTTTTGACCCTGGCGGTGAAAGTGCGGGAATAGTATTAATATTATATCTTTATATCGGACACACGATATAAAATTTATCCAGTGCGCGAGTGTCCATAAGAGATCATATATCATACACACGTGTCGTGGTTTTTTTCATCTTACGAGAGCCGTGGTGACCGTTTCCGCGTAAACGTCAGTACGGCGGCGGCGGAAACGTCTGTTGCTGCATCCGATCGTCGGACTCGCACTCGTATATCGGTCTACTTGTAGTGGTCTCGTCGCCACCGTCGGTCGGTTGGTCGGATCGCGTGATCGCGTTTACATCGGCGGGCACGGCGAGGGACTTGTGCGAAAACAAAAAACAAATAATAATAAACAATAAGTGAGCGGAAAGAGAAGAGAGAGAGAGAGAGAGAGAGAGAGATAAAAAGGGCGCGAACTCCGACTCGAATTGTGCGGTATCGCACTCACCATGTCTAGGAGGAAACAGGCTACACCTCGTTCACTCAGACGTAAGTACACCGATATTATATACCAGCTATACCTCTAAACCCATAAAATATGTTTTGTTCAACGACCGCGTGGTGCAAAATCGTAGAACATGCACTGCACTGGTTTTTATGGTTACGAGCTCGAGGCATGCGATAGATGTAGGTATATACGGTAACATCGCTTTTCGACTGCGTATATTATATACGTGCAATGCATATAGTGCATAATATGATACAGCGCGGAGTGCGCGGGATAAAAATCCACTTCTGTTTTTCAAAAGCACTGAAGGGTATGACATTTTTTCCTCAACGAGCCACAGCGGTTCTTATTTATACTACACACACTCATACACATGTATTTATACAGTGAAACTGTACAAAAAAACGTTTATTATACCGTCGGCATACTTGTGAAAAAGTTCCAAACTTTCTAGACATTCTGTACGACTGTGTGTTGTAATAATGCACGGTGGAAAGATGTTTGCAACGCAGCACATTTCATCTCGCATACTTATGTCTTCTTATACGCACCTACGATTTTATATTTTGTTCCAATTCGTACCGTATATTTTTTAAATTAATAATTACCTTCAATTATATAATGATGGATTAACCATTAAAAATCAAAATATTTAAAACTGTATGAGTAGTATGAATATACCTAAAATATGACATAGTTGGCAATGTATATTTTATTAGGCGTATGTACGAGGTGTGACTATTTAAAAACGTGATTTTCTTCTGATTAGAGTGCAATCAACTCTCTGGTATGTGATTATATTGTAGTTATTATCTGCACAAGCTAATGCATCAAATAATATCAGTTTTATCTCTTTTGGTTAATTAGTTCGCATTTACGCGTTGTTTAAAGTGGACAATATCGTACGAAACTGCCGGAATAATGCCTAATTTAAAAATTGAATTTCTATAATGTTAATTTAAAATTTCTCGTTAAATTAAAAAAATCGCCCGCAGAATGTCTAAAGATGCTGACTGAGGTGTACGGGAAGGACACGATGTCATACACTCGAGTTTTTGAATGGCATAAAAGATTTAAAGATGGGCGAGAAGAAGTGGAGACGACGAGAATCCTGGTCGCCCTTGCACATCAAAAACTGATGAGAACGTCGACAAAATTGACAAAATTGTCTGAAATGATCGTCGTCTCAGTATTCGTATGATTAAAGATATGATAAATATAGACAAACAGTTCGACAAATTTTACACAACAATTTAAATATGAACAAAGTCTGTGCCAAAATGGTTCCAAAAAATCTCAGTCAAGACTAGAAAGACAACCGTAAAAACATTTGCTCTGATATCCTGCAAATGATAAATGAGCAACCACATTTATTGGAAAATGTCATTACGTGTGATGAAACTTGGATTTTCCAGTATGATCCAGAAACAAAAAGGCAACCAATGCACTGGAAGATTCCTACCTCGCTGAGAATCAAGAAAGCTCGAATGAGTAAGTTAAAATTGAAGGTGATGCTTATCGTTTTTTTTTGATATCAAAGGCATAATTATGATCGAATGAGTTCCTTAAGATCAAACAGTTAATCAAAAATATTATATTGAGGTTCTTATTAAGCTCAGGGAAAGAGTTCGGAAAAAAAGGCCAGGTTTGTGGAAGGACAATGCGTGGATTCTGCATCAAGACAATGCGCCTGCACATAATGCTTTTTCTGTTAAGCAGTTTTTAGCCAATAAACGTATTCTAGTATTCGAGCATCCTCCATATTCGCCAGATTTAGCACCCTGCGACTTTTATCTATTTTCAAAAATAAAAACTGCGTTGAAGGGGACTCATTTTCGATCCGTGGAAGGGGTGAAGACTAAAGCGGCAGACCTATTTAAGGGCTTGACATCTGAAGAATTGCAACACTGCTTCGAATAATGAAGAACACGTATGGAACAGTGTATAGTAATGGGTGGGATGTATATAGAAGGGGATCACATTTAATAATTGTAATTTACAAATAAACCATTTTTATAACAATAATCCCGTTTTTAAATAGCCACACCTCGTATTATAATAGTACGTCACAATGCTACTGCGTGTTCGCCAATCGCGATATTGCACTGATTATCCGTATAATATATATTGTAATTATAATATGTTCTACCTAATATCTATCTAAATATGTGCGTTTACCAATATATCCGCGTTTTTGTTACAGCAGGTAGTCGATTTTTATTTTATTAAATACCTTTACGGAAATTGGCTACCGTTAAGGGAAGACGTGTTGCCTGTTATTAGGTATATTATATATATATATATATATATATTATATGTATATATATATAGGTCGATAAAATATTACACATACATGAGACAACAGTTGTCGCTTTTCCATTTATTATTTCTATAAGAATAACCGGTTGGCAAGATAATGTGTACCCAAACAGTAAACAGCTGTAAGGCCCCCAAATACAATGTCAATTTTTATTTTCACCAACAATTAAAATTGATGAATCACGAACACGCGAGGAGTAAATCTAATATTATCCATAGGCGATTCGAATAATTATGGATTACATAATGTACATCGACGTTTCTATGTGTGGTATAGTGTAACAGTGTGCTATCAACTATACCAATTACCAAATAATCGTTAATAATTCTTGAACGTAATTCATTTAGTAACAACTGTGTAGGAATCTAAAAATGTGAATTTACTATTGAGAACAATATACAGAACAACTAAAGAAATAATGATAAAGGCTGCTAGGTATTAGGTTGTGTTCAAGTATACCTATTGATGCTTTAACATATTACCTCTGTCTACTATATTCACATGCTTTTGGTGCAACTTATTATGTTTAAAATTTTTTCGAACGATGAGTCTAGTGTTGTAATTTAACTTGATTTTGTTATTATTATTGTTGTCGTTTATACTAATTTATTCTATTAAACTTATAATTGTACAATGTACCCACATACAAATATTATATTCTGTATACTTTAAACTCTAAATTATACATAACTATATAATGTTTTTGGACATATCCGTTCTTCATAAATAAATATAATTAAATATGTTTATGTATTTGAGAATAAAAGTTATTATTTATTTGAAAATAACACAAACAGTATGATTTTGTAGTGACTAAAAATAATGCGTTTTATATAATGCTATATTCTATTAAATTGTAACTCCTAAAGTATATTAATATTTAAATTTATTTATATTATTAAAATATTTCAAACGAGACTTTAGATTAAAAGTCAAATGTCAACTGCAATATTTTACAGTCGAATGAAATGAATATAATGCATGCTTTCATATTCAGACAGGTTGTCGTGTGAAAATAGACAAATTTCTATTGCAGTATTACAGTAATACAAATTTGTTGACGTGTTTGAATTTAGATGTTTTCTATAAAAATACGTACCCAAGATGGAAGGAAGGTGCCGAACGACAAAGCGTTAAAGCATATGCTCGAGTATGCAGTGAATTGCAATTCGCAAATCTTTCACATTTGCATATAATAAAGTAAAAAATATAACGTACATAAAAAAAATGTCTTTACCTATTTAATAAATGTTATAAGTTATTTAAATTGGATAATAAAATAAGGCTTAGGGGATTTATCCTTCAAATCCGCTCCCTCGCAAGAAATCCCCGGCTCAGACCCGTCCTATATATACATAGATGCTACTGATACCTACCACGCACCAATAAATTACGGGCAAGAACGGTAGGTAGGTGCAGTACAATAGCAGTTAACACGCGTTAATATCATCACCAGTCGTAGCCAGGATTTGTAATACGGCGAGACGACCAGAGCGACGAATATTTTAATAAACCGAGGTAGGTTATATAAAGCACTTGACGATAAGAAAAATGTATATCTTTCATAATTCTTTTTGTAAAATCGATCAATTAACGACGGCCCTTCACACCACCCCTCCCATGTTATAGTCTCACGGCAACGCGCACCACTGAAGATTGTCGAATCTCTTTACAGCTTTATATATCTTTTCAATAGCATACCGTGAAATCAGGATTGACAGCCACCACCGGTGTGTGAATTTACAAAAATATTATGGAGTGCTCGGAAAACTTTGTGATGCGCAATACATCACGATAACCATTCCGACAACATAATATTATTATGTACGCGCAAGTATTATATAGCCATTATAATACGATAATATTGCATAATATATCGTTTGACCTTTTTTGGCACAGTCTGCCTTCGTCGTGGCGTTTCTTTATTTATAACTAATATTTGGTTTTATTGCCATTTACCATTGTAAAATGTAAATATTTATCGAACGGTGTTGTTGGTTTACGTATACATTTATACTAAACAATTCCGCGATTACTCGACAACAATCAGTGTGTTGCCGTGGGATCACTGCGATTCATTTTTATAAATATATTTCAAACTATTATAGCTGTTTATAGAATTATTTCTTAGACAAATAATCGTAATGATTTCCTATTTGAAATCCTTCAAAAAGTGGCTGCAATATTGTCCTAACTTTTTTTTTCGTTACCGACCAACAATATGATTCGAATTCGTCTAAATACGTGCTCCTTGTACTCAATAGCAGGAATGGGCAAACTTTTTTTGATAAAGATCTACTGAGAATATAATATATTTTTCCTTTGAGGAGCAATAAAAATATCAACTGTATATTGAACGGACAACGGTTACTAAGACTTTATAGGTGCAGGTCACTAAATTTATGATAGTAAATTCTAATGATGGCTGCAGATCTTGAAATCGTCCGCGATCGACCGTTACTGTCCTTGCTCTATAGCATGTTAATATACGCGCATACCATAATAATAATATAATCCATGTGTGAACAGTATTTTGCACATTATTATTGTGCAGATATATAATATGCATTTATATACCTAACTTGGTCTATATATATGTTTTATATACATACCTAGGTTTATATATATGTTTTATATATGAAAAAAAAAATCGATTCGAGATCATAATTACTTTGGGATGTCCGTCAGCGAGTTGAGTGCGGGTGGCGGCGGCTGCAGGAACATCGGTCAAAATGAATTCCCATTGTAACGCAATGGGAAATTTAACGGGCACGGTCAGGTCTCTGGGGACGCGGCGTTGCCGGCTCGGTTTTCCCGCCGGTATACGCTTCTCGCGAGTATGCCTTCAGCTCCCGCACCGCCGCCGCCCGCACCCTTTACACGCAGGCGTGGGTGGGGGCGGCAGTCGTCGTTTTTCCCTGACGAGGCGCCACCGTCCTCTACCATCTCCCCCACCAGGTGCCGTCACGTGCCTCGACTAGACGGCCAACAGAGGACGCGCGGCGGTGGAGGTAACAAACTTTTCCGTTCCGATTCGCGTGTACTACCATTTGTATGGTAGTAGTAGTAGTAGTAGTAGTAATAGTAGTAGCAGTAGTAGTAGTAGTAGTAGTAGTAGTAGTAGCGTAAGTATTATACAGCTATAGGTACACGCGTATATACTATGTATAATAATAATAATATATAGCATTCGCTGTGGTAGTAGTGTCGCATAGTAGTATAGTATATACGAATCGTGGTTGTCGTCGTCGTAGCCGGTCTCTCGGGGGTACACTATATACCGATGGACGGGCGCGGTGTCGGCGTCGACGACGACGATGCCGGTTTGTGCGTGTGTGACCGTCGGAGGGCCGTATATATGCGTGTGTGTGTGTGTGTAGCAAGTGTACGGAGGAAGACGGAGTTATATCGGTCGGGTGCGGGTAGTGGTGGGCGGCGACTGCTCTCAGCGGCACAACTGCAGCGGGGGGACCAGCTGCTGTCTCTCGAGCGTCTCAGCGGCGGTTGTCCCCCGGGGGATGTACGTCGTATATATATATATATATGTATATACGTGCATGCGTGCACTATATATATATATATATATATACACACACACAATGATAGCGCGTCTGTGTATGTGTGTGGTGAATACGTATAAATTATATTATGTATGTATATACGCGAGTGTGAGTACGGGTATTTTGGTCGGGTTGGAATGGGAGGAGGGATTGTTTCAAAGGAGGTGCGGGCGGTGTGGAAACCCGGTCAGGTGCGGCCGCGTTCGCGTCTCATCAGGCGCCATAACCTTTTCGACCACGAACCTATATTATTATAACGGAACGAGCGTGGTTCAGCCGCGGAGGCTATATAATATATAATATAATATGTACGTTCTAATAAACGTCATATGGGGGGGGGGGGTGGTGTTCACGTCGTCTGCACTAATGGTACCTACATGATTTGCACGACTTTCATATTATGTTATTACGGGGAGAAAAAGACCCGATATACATATATTGTGTTAAATCGTCATTATTATTGCGTTGTGACAATGTGACCGTACTCACACGGGGTGCAGACATAATATCTGTAGTTGCACTTTTCGTGTCAAACGACGGGTATACGGTGGTTGTGGTGATGGGCGCTGCTATACTTGTGTTGCACATGTCGCTTTCCGTTGACCGGTGTGGAAGCGCAGGAGACGCTCGACGAGACCGCGGGCGAACAGCACACGAGCTCGTTCGACCTCCATATAACTTTAAAATTGTGACGTGTTATTGTATCGCGAGCCGATCAGTAGTATTATTGTGTTGCGGAAATCACCTCCCGGCTATGTCATAATAAGCAATCCTTCTCCCTTCCCAAACACGACTCTAAAGGGGGGGTAGTGAGGCGCATCCCATAGGTAAATTATTTCCGAGTACTTAAATACGCCCATGTCATAATATGCGTCATAAGTATTATAGCGTAAATGTGTGTTTCACAGCGTTATATTTAAAAATTTTGATTTTTGGACAGTTTTGACTACTCTTTCGTGATTTTAACAGCGATCCGTTTTAAATAATGATAACTAAAAAAAAAAAAAAAAATAAAACGCGACTTTTGTAGAGTCCGTGATGCATATTCGTTTGTGGGCAATTCCCAATAGATTGCCTGCGTGGAAAAAGTTCATATCCATTAAAATTAACCGAAGTAATAACGTTATTTAAAAACGTATCTTGTCGTTAAATCCATATAGCAATATCAATTATCAGCTATATATTATATATGTATGTAACACCATTACATAAACGTGATGACTATTTAATATTTATTTATTCAATATTTTTATTTACTTAATTAAGAATAAACGAGCAGAAGCCAAATACATAAATTTACAATAAAGATATGATTTTAGATATGCAATTAGAATAATATGTTTAAAGTATACCCACAATCCCTTATTTCATATAAATATACACTATATGGAATATAAAGTACAATTAAAAAACCCGTGTGAAATCCTAAAAAATTGGAATTTTTTATTTCAAATCTAAATTTACGAGAAACAGTATTAAAAAAAAAAACCATATTAATAGGAATTTAAATATTAAAATTAAAAATTCCTAAATATCATGATTATACATAATATTTACATTAATACATAATATATGTGCATAATGTGTATGATATTTAAAATTTGTATAAAAACTTTTATACTGAGCGCTGCTATTTGAACTCTGTAACCGTTCACATATTTTAATTTATGATCATCTATCCGAGTCTTGACTAAAGATTATAATTCACATAACTATATATTTTAATAGACACTCAATAGAAATAAATAATCATTTTTTTTTTAAATATTAACATGAAATTATCTATTATACAGATTATTTTAGAAATAGGGTGGCAAAAATGTTATTATTTTTTTTCTTGGACCTATATAAAAAAAAAGACTATAAATTATCAAAATGATAGTAAAATTAATCTTCCAAAATCATTTTTCTAAAATATTAATATTTGTACATATTTTGGTGAAAATACCACAACCGTCATTATATTATTACCTACAAGGAAGCTGTCAGGTCCATCTAAATAATATACTAAATTAGTACATCATAATAATATTACTCAAGATATAATATGAACATAAATAAAAATGAAATCAAAAAATTTGACATTATTCGGTGTATTAAATTTATACATTTTAATTCTTTTCTCGAAATCATTGTTTACATTTTTTTTTATAATTTACGTTAAAATTAATTCAAATCTAAAGTAAAAATGCTTGTACACTAAACTACAAAAATCCTTGAAACATGAAATTAATATTCTACATTTTGTACCGACTGCTTCTAACGTTTCCGAATTATTTTAATTTTTATCATTTCGAGTCTACGAAAAACCACCATTTCCGTTAATTGTTATGGTTTCCACGTTTTATTAGTTATGATGTGGATTGCATAAAACATAAAATAAAAGATGAAACAAAAAAATGTGATTTAAATAGATTGCATTTAGTTTTTTAATCTCACAAAGTCGATAAGTATGTAATGAGTAGGTGTGAATATATAATTAGAATTGTATCTGCATAATATATATAATGATATAAATATATATAATCAAATGCAATTTTAAGAAACGTTATTTTTAGAATCGTAATATCTTTTGATACAAAATCCGGTGCTTCAAGTTAATATATTTATATACATTAATAAGAATATCTGAAACGTCGGAGAGGAGAAGTCACGCGGAAAACAGAAATACTATCCACATTGTATCGCATAAAATGTGAATAATTTCAAAGGGGAAAATGTAAATTCAGACATATTTTTTGATGCCAATTGATGATTTCAAATATTGCGTTTTAATTAAAACAATGTTATACTATTCAGTATTCGAGTTCAACAATATTCACGCAGAGAACTTCACAAATTTGTAGACATTACTGCAGATGTCAATCCATTTGAACAAAACTGTACAATATAAATACCCACGACATTCTGCTGCATCTGTCGAAAGTCTTATAATGATTTATGAATTGGCTTATGACTATAATAATTTACATCGATCAAATATCGAGCCACGGATATAGATTTTTTGGAATTGTCTTGAAAAAATTTTCCATCAGTTTTAAAACGGTCGAAAATCTGACGACAGATCTTCTAACGTCAGTCATTCTAGAGCCGAACTCGCACGCGTATGACCAGCTAACGCTATGCGACTGCCAATATATTATATATATATATAGATACCTGCCTAATATTTTAGTGCTATTGCAAGCGCAATTACGTTTTATGATCGTAATAACAATAATGAATAAATGATAATATAATAACGACAGCCGAACCACCTGCACCCCTTCCCCGGGGACGGATTTGTCAACGCTCGTGTGTCGCGCGGGTTGACGCCGTGCATGGGGGTTGTAAAATATATGCAATACTGTAGTGTGCAGCAGCAGCAGCAGCCTGCAACAGCGTATAGTGCAATGCAGTGCGGCGCTCAACTACAACCTGTGACTACGCACTGTTCTCGCGCTCGGTGCAACACCGTATAATATCCAGTGTTTGAAAGAACGAGTTCTAAAAGGAACGGATTTTTGGAACGAGTTTCTTTTTAAAGAACTGCGCGTTGAACTAATTCCTTTTTATGAAAAAAGAACGAGGAACGGGACAAGTTTCTTTGTCAAGGAAAAAGAACGACATTTTTCATTCCTTTCGAGTTTCAATTTATATAGATATGTAAATGATTGAAATTGAAATTTATATTTTTTTAGTGTGTGTATTACCAATTGATGATCGTTATCGAATATTGACGTTAATCGTCAAAACTTATAGTCATTATAATATTTCTCATAATTTTATATAGAAGTCGTCATTGCATCAATGGAAAATAGTATGAACAATGAACAATAAAATCATAAATTATTTTTGATGCGGTTGGGACTTGGAGTACTTTTTGAGGAGATTTTTTGTTCTATTTGAAACTAAAATAGGAACTCGTTCATTTTGAAAGAAACGGCAAAGACACAAATTATTTTTTTTTTAAAGAACGAGGAACGCAATAAATTTCTTTTTAAAAGGAACGTGCTAAATACTAATAATATCGTTCATAACAAATTATTTTTTGCCTAATATGCTCTGTATTCATTTAGGCATATAGCCCTAGTTCGGTCTGCACGAACTCGGGACATCGAATTGATTGGTACCGTTACTGCGTCGGGAATTCTCGTGGTTTCGGGCGCGGCCGATGGGTCGAGTGCGATACTGCAGTCCGACGTGGGCCGCGGCAACACCTGTCCCTCGTCACCTCCTCTCGTCAACCCCGCCGACAATGACACCAATTCCCGCCCTCCACCACCACCCAGCCTAGTAGAAAATAATCGTACGGTTTTTCTAACGCCGCCCGCGGATAATAAAATGCGATTTGTCCGCGCATAGTGATAAACTACTTACATACGAGACGCCGGTGGAGCTATATTGTACAGCGACACGCGATCATCGCCACCCCTATTTACGCACTGCGCGTTAGCTATACCATCCCCATTACGCGATATTATTCGTTATTACATGTTTTATGACGTATTATATCATAGTCACAGTCGTTGCAGAATGAATAGTAAATGACAATATGAGCGACACGTATGCACAGCGCATAGGTATCTTGCAGTGTCGTATATTTAAGTATTTTTCTGCCCATGGACACTTTACAATTCGCCGCTTCTTCTATCTACTCCATACATTGGAGTATAAATGTTATATAAAATAAATATTTGAAAATAAAATTTGCTACATTAACTGCCATAAATAGATGCCTAATTAATGATTTAATTAACATTTTCTATTTAAAAAATTAGTAAAATTTGGTTTCATCAAATCAAAAATAATTTTTATCATTTTATAACAAAAATATGATACAATTTGCCGCCAGTACCGTGCCTATAGACCCTGTGCCTAAATACGCCTCTGTAGGTCCTTATACTCTTATAAAGCAATAATTGCATGAATAAATACAATATATATAGGGTTCATCTAGACAATTAACATCTGTATATCTAGCGTTAATAGTGCTTAGTCAAAACTATGACCACTTATATAGTCACCGGACCTATTATAGGATAATTGAGCGATTTATCGGGTAAGGTTGCTTTGAAGTACTGCAATATGTATGCTCAATAAGTACATATAGTAGGTATCACTTTAGGAATTTAAATGTATGCATAATATGTATATGGTTACACTATTTATTAGCTTATCACTCATAGCGACGTAGCATATTCATATTTTGATATTATAGTTACGAGTAATATTAAACACATTATTGTACATTGAAATCAGCGATACGCTGAGTGCTAGTATCATTTTACACTATATTTCGGTGCCTTATTTTAAATTTTGAGCGGAGCAATACTTTGCTTCTCTCAATCTAGTTAGTTTTGTACCGGTCAGCCTACTTCTGTTGTTCTGAGGTAGCCTGTTATGATTTTGCAAGACTCGTGCTAAATCAACTTTTTTGGCGTGTGCTGATATTTACTAAACTGGAGCGTATTCGGCGGCCAAGTAACTCAGTGCTACTGCTGAAGTTTTCAGAGTATTTGCATCTTGGTGTTCACTTATTCCACAGTATGCTGTTTTTTGAATTGACTTTTGCTCGAGTATTCTCGCAAAGTCTCTTAAAAGTTAAGGATCTATTTAATGTTCCACCTAGGTATTTTGAGAATTTGGTATGCTCTAGATTCATTCTTTACCAATATATTTGTAGTTCTTTATTTGCATTTCGATTTTTTAAATTTTTTAAATCAAACGATAGCGTTTTTTTTTGAATTTGGTCTCAAATGGTTTTTAGTGAAGTACTTGGATATTTTCTGCGTAGTAAATATCAGGGTATTCTTTACTTTCTTAAAAATATCCTGTTGGGTGGAAATCGCTAGGTCATCCACATATAGAAAATATTGTGCTGTGTCTTAATCTAGTACTTCGATACTTTTTTTTGCAGTTATTACATCACTGCATCGGCTACATGCGTTCTGTCGATGTGCGTCGATTGTCATATTTTCTACCGAAGTGTAATCTTCGCATTCTAAACTCGAACTGATTACACTTAAATTTCGTTGATTCTCTCATATAGTACACCCAATTTTAGTTTTCATAACTACTTTTCGGGTGTAGCGACTCTTTTTCTTGGCTAATAATTTGTGTCCCGGGAGTAATGATATACGAGAGACTTGGACAATACGTCGGGCTTTGCGTCTGACGCCGCGTTTCTTGTCGTTGTTCAATATTACATTATTATATAACGATTAGGAAACAGTGTTAACATGTCTCTGAGAATCGTATATAAATAACGATTTGTGTTAATTTTCAATAATAAGGTAGGTATGTAATCTGGGGATTTTTAAGAAAACGATTTAACCTATTATTATATACCACTGCGGTCGTAATAAAATACACTAAGTAGCCAATATTCATGAATTAAAATGCATTTGAAATATTTTGCACTATTTTACTATTTCATCTATATATATATAAATAAATGTTTGTCTGTCTGTCCTTTAAAGATTTCCAAACCATTCAACCGGTTGCGATTAAATTTGGGACAGAGCAAGATTAGACCACTGGAAAGAAGATAGGCTAATTTAAAAAGGTAGAGGTCTAACTCCGGGAGCTGCTCAAACAAGGATTTTGAGATTTATGATGGAAATATTTGTTTATAAAAATAGTTGCTATTGGTTTATAATAATAATAATAATGAAGTTGTAATAATATTTAGTGCGAAAGAAATTATTACAGTTGTTCATTCATCAAAAACGTTAACTGCATTTTTCTCATTGTGCAGTGAAGATATGTTTGTAAAGAAGCTACTTTACCCTGAAGTGCCAACATATTACACATGGAATATATCAGCGAAAAGTTTTAACCCAATAAACAAGGCAAAGCAGTTGAAGGACATCTCAATTTATATTCAACTGATGCGTTAGGCTGTCTGTACACTGTTCATCCAAACAATGCATAATGCTTTTACTTGCGATTGCTGTTAATCAATGTACGTGGACCAACATCGTTCGAAGAATTGAGAACAGTGAACGGTCAAGTTTGTGTCACATATCGCAAAGCTTGTCAAGAATTAAATCTTCTCGAAAACGATGTACATCGGGACACTCCACTCGCTGATGTATCGAATATTGCTCGATCACAGCAATTACGCATTTTATTTGTAATAATACTGACAACGTGCTTCCTATTAAATTCAAAAGGTCTTTGGGAAAAATACAAAGACTACATGAGCGAAGATATTTTGCATCGTTTGCATACAACGAATCAAAATTAAGACATTTAATTTTCACTAAACGTTTATAATAATGCTTTGGTTGCGATTGAGGACATGTGTTTGGAAATCGTTAACAAAGCACTGGTACAACTGGGAATGCCCGCGCTGAATCGATTCGCAAATAGCTTTCGATTGTGATTTGCAGCGAGAAACACAGTTTGACGTGGACGAATTGGATAGATTTATTTAAACGAATCTTCTGAATTTGGTTCTAGAACAATGCATAGCGTATTACAGAATGTATAATTCTGTATACATACTATCAAAAGTAAAAGCGGCATTTCCTGAATGCGCCAGGAGGCCCAAGTAAAACTTTTTTTATTTTACTTATTTTGGCAACCATACGATCACGAAATTACACTGCACTGGCAATCGCACCATCAGGAATTGCAGCAAATCTTCTGGATGGTGGTTGAACAGCGCATTTAATACTGAAATTTCAGTTGAACATACAAATCACCGAAAGATCAACATGCAACATCACCAAAAAATCTGGAATGGGTAAAATACTTCAAACATGTAAGTTCATAATATGGGACGAATGTAATATAGCGCACAAAAAAGCATTGGAAGCACTTGATTGTACACTAAAAGATTTAAAAGGAAATCAAGAACTCTTCGGAGGCATATTAATTTTATTATCTGGTGATTTTCGACAAACTATCAATTATACCATGTTTAATATCAACTGATAAGCGCAATACATGCCTCAAATCATCAGTTTTGTGGCAACACGTACATGAATTGAACTTGAAGACTAATATGCGTATAAAACTACAAAATTGTGTATCAGCTGATGGTTTCGTAAAACAATTGTTAAACACGGGAAGTGCGAAAATAGCAATCGATGAATCAACACAATGCATTGCATTGCCAATAAATTTCTGTAAAATCACAGCAACCATCGATGAGTTAATTGATAAAATTTTCCTAAATATAGCACAAAATTATAGAAATCATCAGTGGCTCAGTGCGCGGGCTATATTAGCAGCCAAAAACAATGATGTAAATACAATCAATTTCAGGATTCAAAACGTAATTTCAGACGACACAATAACGTACATCGATACTGTAATGAATCAAGAAGAAGTTGTCAATTATCCAACTGAATTCTTAAATTTACTTGATTTGTCAGGTATGCCACCACATTGAAAATTGGCGTGCCCATCATTCTTCTACGAAACATCAATCCATCACATCTCTGCAATGGTACCAGGTTTCGGCGAAAGAGTTGATGAACAAAATTATCGAAACTACAATTTTAAACCGAAAATTTAAAGGCGAAGATGTACTGTTGCCACGCATCCCAATGATTCCAATAGATATGCCATTTAAATTCAAAGTTTGCAATTTCTGGTGCGACTCGCCTTTGAAATGTCTATCAACAAAGTACAAGGACAACCGCTACAAGTGTGTGAACTGAATTTGAAAAATCCATGCTTCTTACATAGACAACTGTATGTGGCTTGCTCAAGCGTCGAAAAACCTTCTGATTTATTTATGTGCGTACCAGAAGGAAAAACAAAAAATATTGTGTATCCAAAAGAACCTCAATAAATAGTATTCAAACAAAAACATGAATTGTTAGACTTTTCTTAATGAAATGAAATTTTTTTGATTAGCAACGAAGTGCACGGGATTAGTTAGTTATATTATATTAGGTACACAATATTATACACACAGAAGAATTAAATAAATCAGAACCGAACAAAGATTACGTAGAACTTATTTTTTGTCACGGTGTCGATTATCGTATAGTCTACGTATAATATTAGTATATCAGTGTGCGCCACGGTATTTCCCTTTTAAATAGCTATTAAATTCAAATAACGATGGTTTTAGAAATTTATTTTAAATCAAATCAATGTATTTAATAACAGATTAAAAAAAATAAATATGTTTTGAAAATTACGAAATTTCAAAGAATGGAGGGTGGCTGATACGTTTGATTTATTTTCAAACGTCTCCGGCGGATTAGTGACATATCTTCTTACCCAATGGCGAGTCCAAAATCCCAAGTGTCATAATATAGCGTCGGTGTATCAAATTTCAAATAATATAATGCTTAAAAATAAATCGGTAATATGCGCGCGTTCACAATAGCCGTTTGTTGGCTATTGTCGGATTCGCGCACAAAACATCCGTCTCATATATAATATTTTGACATTCATCTACAGGATGAACTGTGGTGGTGGACAGGTGGACATGTTCGACACGTAATTTTCGACGAATTACAGAAAACGGCTCGAAACGGTATTTTATTACGGCCCGAGCGTGTTTACGGTCCAATACGAAATAATATTTTCAATTACGGTTGCGCGAATAATAATTATGGTAATGTATAAGTTTATGAAGTGTACGCCGCCGCCGCTTCGGCGGTGATGGTTAGGTGGAGAAGTGCGGTCAGGAGGGAAGGTATATAAAGGTTTGCGCGATAGCCAGTCGTATATACGTACCCTGCTCACGTATATCGTCGTCGACCGCGCGCCGGATCGGTTATTATACGGGTGGCGGCAGAGACAACCGCTGCGACTTTCTCAGAATATTCGGCTTAAATGCGTTTCGGCCGTACCGCGACTTCGAATTTATGAAAGGGGTTGTTATGACGGGGTGCACGCGCGCGTTTCAAAAACCATTTGATCTCGCACCGTACTTAACGATAATACGTATATTATACTAGATAATAGTATTATATACTATTTTAATAAATGCCGTCGCATACAAAAAATCGTTTTTCTCGCTGTCTGTTCAATATTAAAAAGTCTGTAATATTTTATTAGTTTATTTCGAACAACGTACGTGTTCGAAAATCCTTATTAGTGTTATCACGTCTTCGTCTAACCAATAACCTTTGATTCTATATATTAAAACATTACCATAGACTTTAGTGGCTGAGGGTCATAACAAATTTGTGTGACCTATTTTTTTTTAGACATTCATTTTTTGTGTTAAAAAATTCGCAATAATATGAACATTTTTTAATTATAATTGAAAAATATAACCATCAGCATGTCAAAATAATAACAAATACATTTAAAACTAAAATAAAAATACATTTTACATAATCTAGCTAATAAGAAATTGTTGATAAAAATTAACGTTCGTGAAGTTGGCCTACTAAGTACAGCAATTTTTTTTAAATTTATACCATTATTCTGCAAGTTATTTGCAAGCATTTTCAAGTTTATTTTTAGAATTTGCAAGTCTAAACTTTCACCGTAAAACCAAAAATTTAAAAGTTGGGCCAACTTTACGTAGCCCACTCAAGAACTTCGAAACAGGTGTCATATGAAATTGTATGATTAGCAAATAGTTGCAAGTACCCGGGGTGGCCAGTATGAGTTTTCAAAGTTACGAAGTTGGCCCACCCATTTTGAAAAAAAGCATTTCAAAATTTTGTTGTCAAAGCTAATGATTCTAGCATGCATCAGATTCCTTCCAAAATATACTTTAGTACATGGTAAGTATTGGAGTATTCAGTTATTTAGGTGGTAGCAACCACTTTTCACTTAAATACAATATATTTATTTCGATTAATTTTACGAACACACAAAATTTAACAAAATAATTAAATTAGTACTTTTATTAAGCAATAACATTGCTAGGATTTTTTAATCATTCATTAAGCAAGTATGCATACTAATATTATTTTTAATCGTATATATTAC
>JACXSJ010001151.1:39296-75544 GCA_014851325.1 Pentalonia nigronervosa
TCAAAATCCCTATTTGAGCACCTCCCGGGATTGAGTTTTTCCAAAATTTTCTTTCGTAAAAACGGGATAAAAAGTATCCTATGTCCTTCTCCTGGCTCTAAACTACCTCCCTGCCAATTTTCAGCTAAATCGGTTCAGCCGTTCTTGAGTTATAAGTGAAGTAACTAACACGACTTTCTTTTATATATATAGAAGATATGCTATTTTATAATTTCAAAGTATAAACACATTTTAAATTGTTATATTGGTTTAAATATTTGTTTATTTGTTATTTATATAAACCAAATTTGTGTACTTATATAGAAGTTTTTCTTTTAAAAAGAAAATATATAATATAAACTAATAATTTATTATTACCTATTTATAATTTTTAAGTTAAAAAAGATCAGCAAGTGGGTGCAGTCTGTTATACATTTAGTGTCGAGTGGGTTACTGTAATGGATGTGTTAAATTTGAATTCAATGATAAAAATTCATTATACCTTTATAATACCTTAACAATTTTAGGCAAAGATGGTCAGTCAGACTATATTACTAACAATATTTTATGATATTATCCTTATTCAAGTATTTTTTTATTATTAGTAATACAGTAGGTTAATTAAACTTTTGTTGAAAACATTGCATTTAAAAATGTCATTGTATGTAAAAAACAATATAATAATATACTTCAAGAGTTTCAATTACCCACGAAAAATATTTTTAAATTATAATGTAAATATATATATATCATTGTTATTTTTCTATTCTTCATTTAAAAATCTAATTTCCTCCAAATTTAAACTTAAAATGTTTATAACAAATTATTTTTTTAATATAAGTTTTTGATTTTTTAGTTATACAATTAAATACTTATGAAAAATCTTGTTTTCAATTTTCAATCCTTAGTTATAATAACTGATCATTTTAAACATTTAACTAAATTTTACATTTTCTTACATTTTACTAAATACAAAGTAATTAAATTTATAAATTTGCAAACATTCGAGATTTTGATGAATTTGGTCAAAATTTGAACTTTTAAATGCTTATAAAAAAAGTGTGCACTATTTTAAATATTTTAAAACTTTATTTAGAACAAATTAGGAAAAATCTTGTTTTAATTTTTCAATCCTTAGTTATAAAAATTGAACATTTTATACATTTTTAACCACAAAATAATTTAAAAATGTGATGGAAATGTCATGTATTTACAGTAATTTTTTTTTTTGATTTACGCTATAAAAAACAAATTTGATTATTTCTAAAACCAGTGTTGCGAAAAAATTTCTGTTTTTCCTTAATTTTTTTTTTGTTTTTCCCGACGCTTTAAAAAACTATTACTAACAATCCATTTTTTTCTCATATGGGTTCAATACTTTAAAAGATTCAATAATATCATCAAATTTTATACTTCTTAATAATTTTTAATAGATACTGATGGTTAATAAACAATCCAAATGATTATGGTTCGTATTTAGAAAAACCACCTCCAGAATTACCTTATACATAAACTGAACTACTATAAATAAAGCTTTAGGCATTTTTTCAATTTTTTCAATTTTCTTTATAAAATCAACAATTTTAATAAGAATAGTTATTTGTTTTAAGTATTCTGATAGGTTAGGTTATTGAATACAAATAATCAAATTTGTTAGTGATCGGTGATCGCGCAACCTAATTTTTATCCAGGGAAATTTTTTTGAGGTAGTGGGCAGTCAGAGCTAGTGTCCACTTCCCTCTCACCCGTAAACATGCCTATAGACATTGCATATAGATATGTACAGTGGCGTAATTGAGACAAAGAAGACCTTTGTGCCCTAACATTTTTGGCGGGGTGATGATATCATTTTGCCCCTCTCAGATATGCCAACAATAGAAATCATCATCTAAAATAGAGAAAGAATGTTTTTAACATACATTAATATAAGATAAAAATATTTTTTCATCAAATTATTATTGCTTAAATATATATTTTTTTCACGTCTCTTCGGTTGTGTATAAGTAATACGTAGACGTATTGTCAATATTATTACATTATTATTCGGTTACAAAAATAACTTGATAATAATATTGCATGCATTCTGCGCTTATACTACTTATAGGATTATCATCACGCACTAATTTTTTTCAAATAGGTTATATAACACCATTTTTTTTAATGAACTCTTACGGGCTCAATATTATTTAACGATAAGTACCAAAGATTTGTTTCCAAGCCACAAAATGAGTTGATGGACATACTCGCTGTATCATTCGCCAAATAAACACCCCCTTTCTGGATCAGTTTGACTTGCTGTATCAGAATATCCGAATATTCAAATGCTAGAGCAGTCTGTGGAGCGTAAAAATTTAAAATTATGAATTCTATAGCATGTACTATTTATCAACATGTTAAGACTCGTATAAAAACAAACGATTTGGTTATGGTTTCAATTTTGTCGTATTATTGCATTGACCTCTCCCCCACCATAGTACTTTCCCAGTTACGCTATACTGATATAGAGCAATTATATTGTTTGTTTTGTGAGTTAGGTATAGTGCATTGTACATACTTACAATCTATATACATATTCACTTGGGTATTCACAAAATTTGTATACTATGAGTTGGTACCCTTGTCAGCTGCAATCGTTGCTCCGTCGGTGGTTGAACTGACGTTTTGGTTTTTAAATTGTATCGCATTCATAAGATGCATGCAAACGATACAAAGGACAATATGACAATATGAGATCATCGGCGTGCATACGGAGGAGGGAGTCATATCTCCCTTTGGATTATTTTTGTCGTATAAAATATATGATTGAGCAATGAAAGTATATTTACCGTCTGAGAATAGTCAACAATTCATATCTCCCCTCCCTTTTTCAAAAAATCTGAGTACACCGATATATGAAATGTGTGCACCGCGTGGGCGTCTCCGTGCTCAAACGTTTATAATCGAGTTTAGTATAATAATATACGATATACATTTAAATTATATTATACAATATATTATCATTAGGGCTAGGACTTAAATGTTTTAAAAAAAACATTAAAAAAGTACACTAAAATGTTTTTTTTATTCTTAATAATTTTGGTGTAAATGATAATTGATTAATTATTAAATATAACTTTTAAAGGACTGTAAAAGAGTTTTAATGATATAACTGAGCATTTTTGACTTCTTTAATCTAAAAAAAAACAATTATTTACATATAGTTTAAAATTATTTTTGATAATTTAAGACAAGAACTTACTTTATACTTTGTTAAATTTATTTAAAAACCGTGTAAAAATTTTAAAATAAAATTTAAAATTTAAATTTTGGATTCAAAAACTCAAAAAATACCCTAAAAAATGTAAAAAATGACCTTAAAATTTGAATTCGTCAAAAAATTGCAAAATAAAAATTTCTTTATTCAAAAATATATAAAACGAGTATCGCATAGCCAGCTTCGGAAAACAATGCAAAGTACATCGAAATCCCAGTCTAAAATTTATCCCCTACACATAGACGAATGCGTCACTATGTATAGCCTTCGAATCATCAAATTATTGTGGACCGAATTTAGGCGTCGTTGTATATAATATATCATTACTGTGCACAGATGATCTCACACGTGAAATGTGCTAACTGCGTATACCTCCTATAGGCTATATTATGCGCAGTATACTCGTATATTTAATGCAACAATATAATATATAATATATTATAGTGGCGTTTGGAGTAATTACTTTTGAAATGCATTTGCGTTTATTATTATGTATATAACCGTTATATATTGTATACGACGACGCGAAATGTGTTTCGCGCACTGGCATAAATCTCACGGCAAACCGAAAAATATACATTCAATTGTGACGTCGACGACGGCGACGGACGGACGGCGATCATGTGGAATATACTCGGAATTCGAATCATCCGCCGCCGGCTTAATGCACTCTCGTATGCCCAGGGTGAGTGTTTAATGGGGTATAATATTAGCATTATATTGTTGTCGTGTGCACCTATCATATATATATATATATATGTGTGTGTGTGTGTGTTGGCGTACGGCGCGTATAATGTGTATAGGACAAGTTTTTCGCACTCGACGAATTCGATGCTGGCGCTAGCGCATTACGCGTTGTATTATATTATATTATTATATGGTACCTGCAGCCATCAGGGTAAAATATTCGACATGTAAATTATCGTTTTGATGGGATACATCGCATTGCACTTATGCACACGCGCAGTAGTCGTCGCGATCGAAATCCCATCGCAGTTATTCCCCTTTGGATTAAAATAATACCGTTTCACACCCTCCCCCCACCCCCTCCCGCACGTGGTACACAAGCCTTCGTATTATCATTGTTAGGTAGGTAATATAAAATTTGCCTCCGATGAAATAACGCATTGTCGCCAATACTACTTATGATATTGATTGATTTGAAATGTTTGTCTTCACTTGTGCTTATAGCTACGGTACTGCGCAGCCTATACCGGGGTAGGTATACATATAATTAGGGCTGGAATTTTGATGCCCTTAAAAATTGCAAAAATGACTTTAAAAACTCAAAAAATGTGCTTTAAAAATGCTTTTAAATTTATTTTAAACAGCTTAAAAAATTAGAAAAAAATTTAAAAGTATTACAATAGTGTATTATTTTTTAAATAATATTGTACACTATTGCCTGTTTGGTTGATAGGTATTTTGACTTAGTCTACGCATATTTAACAATGTCGATATTCCGAGCGGAATGACCTAGTTATGATAAAATTGTTATCGGCAATAAGTAATCGTGCTATATACTCTTACTTTATTATTCGTTCCGTCGTCGGTGATCGAAATTCGAAAGTCTCTTGTTAATTGCTATAATTTACGTCCAAAAAAAGAAAAAAATGTAAAAACGTAAAAAATTTTCTAAAAATTAAGAAAATACCATAAAAACATGCCCTATAAATGTAAAAATAAGATTACATTAAAATAATCAGTATCATCCAAAACTAATTTTCTACTTCCGGATCTGCGTTTTGGAACACCAGAAAAAAAGATGACATTAGATCAAAATCCTAGCATTACATATAATGTTATGGGTTTGCCCTTGTGTTATAAAAATTATAGGTTAATAAATAGGTATTATATTTCATAACAATTGATAACATGTTATATGGTTGTTTAATCAATTACTGAGCTAGTGATGATAAATTCAATTACGTAGGTAAGTATGCTCCGCCTTGTCTACGATTTGGTCGACGTTTATCATATTTCGATTTACTTCGCCGTTAAATTGTTTCATAAAATCCTCTCAATAATACGATTAATTATACCGTTCTAAGACATAATGTTAGAAAAATTTAAGAACTACAAGAGTTGTAAAACAGGCCAAATATTATATCATGTATAAATATCAAACAACTGGAATGGTTTGGACATGACTGGAGAGTAAATGGATAAGTAATGAAAGAAGTTTTAATTAATATAATAAACAAAACTTGTCCATTAGGAAGACTAAGAACCCGATGGGTGGATTTTATTATAACCCAAGATATTAAACACTTAAGAGATTCGACTTTTGACGATGTATATGACAGAAAGAATTTGAGAGGTTTCGTGATGGCAGCAATAACTCTTAATGGGCCGATAAGCTGAGTAGAAAGAAGAAGAAGAAGAAGAAGAAGATATAATATTATATTGTACCTTTATTACTATCATATTTGTTTTATTATAATATGTAGCTCAAGTAGGTATATATTGTGTTTAAACTTTAAACACACAATGCAGTGAACGCATGTTGGTGAAATTCGACTCTACTTTTCTTGAATACCGATATTAGCAACACTCACTCATTCACTGCCACAGTGGCCTAATTAATACGTCATAATAAATATATAGTAAAAAACGAGGTCATTACATTTATAGTGCACCTAATAATGCCTTATTCCATGGAAATGGAAAACAATAACATCAATTAAATATGTAATGCGTATTAATGTGCAACTGTAAATAAATTAAAATTATATACTTCATTAGTGTTACAGTGACTGTTCAGTGGTACGTTGTTTTTCGTATACATTTGAGCAAAAAATACAGTAAAAAATGTATATTTTGATGACCTTTAAGCGTTCATAAAATTACTTATACTCTATATTATAGCATTTTTAAGACATCGTCAGGTTATCACTATTTAGAAAATGTTAAGTTGACATTTCATTGAATCAAAATATTTACTCTATTAGTTATATAGTCTTTTTTTTTTTTTGATTTTAAGTGCAAAGTTTGAATACGAATATTTAAAGAACATTTTAGTTTTAGTTACTAATTAGGGGTACAAAACGTATAAAAGTTTCTTGAAATCAAAGATATGTAATATGTAATATTCGTAATTAAAACTGGAATAGGTATTCTTCTTTGTATGCTTGAAATTTACGCTTAATTAGAATATTTATCTACTGCGGATGTAGATGTTTAGTGTTGACTAATCATTTTATTATAATAAATTACGATATCACTGTTATCCACATTTATTTTGTAATTAATTTTATAGATACATCTCAACGAAGTAATAAATAAAACTAAAAATTTCAAAGCTTTTAAAAAGGTTTTTGGAATAGTCCAGGCGTGAGTTTATTTTAATTTATGTCTATGATAATTAATATTTATATTTATTTTGTTCGCGGACTCGTAATAGTCATGCGTATTAGGTACGACTATTTTCTGATGTTTTTCTCTTGCATAATATATTGGAATATCTTACCGCGTTGTCGCATTGAAATGATCGGCAAGACTGTAGGATGGTGAAAATGTGAAATAATATTTTTTCGTACTTATAACAGACGTAACATATATTTTATATTTGTATATATGTTTTGTAGATGAAAATCTTGACACGGAAGACGTATTCGACGACGAGGACCTCATGCTACCGTTATCTCCTACAGGTGAGCGAAAATAAAACAAAAATAAAATAAGGAACTTAACAGAAATCATATAAACATCGATTTTTTCACCCTCATTTTAGTTGCTTGTGTATAAATGTATGCACGCCACGCGCACGCGTTCGCACACACATAAACACAAAAACGCGCGCACGTCGTTTTCTCTTCTATTTCCGTTGGTAGGTCATAGGTATGTATACTTAGGTTTTCGTCCTAGCAGCACATATATGTGAATAAAATCCCAGGATTTTCGAGTCACTCCCGCAGGTGCTAGGGGGATTTTCGGTGTCCCTGGGGGCCGGCCGTAACGAAGAAACGAGGTGCAGGAAAACCCCTTTTGCAATTTCCACTACTGCAGACCACGTCCACCGTCAGCCTGGCACGACGACGCGAGGTTGCGTTTCAACTAAATTGGCCGCTTTTCACGCGGTATTTCCACGGTTCATATACGTGTTTCATTATGCCAATGGGAACGGTTTGTTCTCTCCGTCCTTTCACATTCCCTCCCCCTACCAATACCCACCCCCTCCTCCACACACCACACTCACCATGCACGAACTCCCTGACTAGCTCTTCACCGGCACCTCTTCTCTCTGATTATATTTTGCAGCTTGTTCGTCAGGCCCTATTTCAACTGTATACGCTCACACTCTTCCACCAATTCTCTATCTCTTATTTATGTTTCACGTATTTTATCACTCACTCTCTCTATCTATTTTTATGATTTTTTTTCGCTTTACTGTTATATGCTATAAAGGTTGACTAAAAATACAGAAAAAAAATGTCCATTAAAATTCCATTTAAACGATTTTCATTATGTTTTTTTCTATCGTTTATTACGGAAAGGAAAAATATATGTATATAAACCGAGCTCCGGTGTAATATTATCTCTGAATGATGTATATGTATAATATATAAAAGTTTATATATAAATATATATAAAGAGTGGCAGAGCGAGAGAGAGAGAAAGAGAGAGAGAGAGTGAGAGAGAGTGATAAGGAGAGATAAAGTGAGTGTCCGTGAGAGGGAATGAGAGTGATAGTGAGGAGGGAGAGCAGCCAGAGAGAGATGCCATTTCAATTACAGCGCGAAGAGATAAGAAGAAAAAGAGGAAAAAAAACCATCGGGACGGCGTCGCGGGGTAGAAAAACTTACCTTTTATGCGAGGGGGTTATGGTTCTCGAGGGGTTTGCCGACTAATCAGAGTTTTTCTTGTGCGCGTTTTCTCTTTTTCCCGTGTACCCTTACGGCGCATGCAGCAGCAGCATAAAACGACTTGGCGGCGGGCAAGTCAATATTAGGTATGCGCTTTGTGATATCCCCCGGGGGCATCGTGCCCCGCTTTCGGCGCCTGATTAATTGCATCCCACAGACTCGAAAAACAAGTTTTATGCTCTCTTCACCCCTTTCACTGTGGAATCTATTAAGGTTTTAAATATATTTGTATGGTTGTTATAAACGTTTTTCTTCGTCTTTAGATACTAAATAGTGTTTGTTTTGTATGACTCCGGATTCCTGGTTTATTTAGTTTTGCAATCTAAAAATTAAACAAGCAAAACAATTAAATACGTTGACATATTTTTTCAATTAAAATTTTTAATGATTATTATGCTAATAAAACACAAAACCTTTGCATTTTTCTATATCCCAAGATTTATAAGTATTTTCAAAAAGTTATAAATATAAATAATATATACTATACGACAGACAATGCCACTGCAGTGGTGTATACACAACGAATTTTAAACAAATTTAAAGTGTCGGGAAAAAAAATCGCGTGTTTAGTATATTTAATTCTTAGTTATTATATTTGATAAAATGTAGTATATTATATATTTTAAAACGTACATGTATTATTATACTTTATTTGTTTGATAACACAATGACTAGAGATTTTACTAAAAATTATGAAATATATTTTATGCGTATGTATCTATAAATAAAAATATCTCGTAGACGTGAATCGTTATGTGGTAGAGGTACATTAAACTTGCGTGTTTTTTAAAACAACTATAAGGTCGAAATAATTTTAAATGTGCACATAGTAGAAGCAGATTGTATGTCTTTAATAATAAAGCATTGTGGCGACCTTAAATACTTTTTTTTTGGGCCCACAAAGAAAGATAATCCACATGCAATTTAAAGCAAGTGGTAAAGGGAGGGGAGTAGAATAAGTCGACCCCGCTTATTCCGCGACAGAAGTTTTTCATGCCTGAATGCGCGCGTTGAGGCCAGCAGGGCCCATTGCTGTCACCGACGTCCGTCAGCTGTTTTCTGATAAACGATTTTTATTTTATCATATTCGTTCATAAATCAATTTTGAACATTTTCATAAATCAAAATGTTTCAAGTATAATTTGACGACTGCGTTGTAATCCCACGACCATTGCCGAATTAATCAAACATCAATAATATTTACATATGTGTCACATCAACAGTGATCCCTGGATACAATATTAATTTTCAATATGCATCTGTGTTTTTGGGAAATAAATAATCAGATTATATATTTTTTATTATTTTATAATAATTACAGATGTAATATTCTATACCTACGCAACTACGTTTATAAAAAGTGGTTTGAGACAAATGTTATTTTTGTTTCATCATTTGCTCATTTTAAATATTAAATTTGTAATCATGAAATGTTCAGGTATTACTGCAGCAATTATACTATGGCTTAATTTTGTTATAATATTATAACCGTTACATTTATAAATATTTCACTAACCCACAAATGCACAAGCTATAGATCATCGTATGTGAAATATAATAATGGATATAATATGTTAATTTTTATCTTATTATATTGATTATAATAGAAGATTATTTTTGTGTAGGTGTAACTTATAACACTTAAATATAATTTTTTTGTTCACTTTTTGAATTATGAATATAGAGTTATTTAAATAAATCAAATGAGTGTTAAGACATAATTTTTGCATAATGTAACAATATTATAAAATTATGTTGATATTTTGAATTTGGATATAAATCGCTGCCTAAACAATATAACAACTAGATTTACCAACGTTAATATAAAATTGTTTGTATATTTTTATTATTTTTAATTGTTTTTGTAGTTGTTTAATACTAGATTACCTAAATAAATAAATAAATAAATATAAATGTATTGATATAATAAGTTTATTATTATTAATAGTTGTTGATGTTAGTAAATCATTTTAAATTGCAAATGTTAAATGTCAATTAGGTATAATTTTTAAATATTTGTAGTATTATTAAATTTGGTATTAAATATAAATTGAATTCATGCTTATTGTATGTTGTATTATTTAATAAATTATATATAGCTTTAATATTTTATTATATAGGATTCGCTAGTCTGACATCTATACATGTTTCTGAAATCAATTTTTAAAATATAAATTTGAGCTGTTTTCTTACAACTGTTAATTGTATTTTGTTTACTTACTTAGCTTAACAATAGCTAAATGCTAATATTATTTTCAACCATATTTATTTATGTATATTATTAGGCGACGAAACACAGTCGACAATTTCCTGATGTTATTTATTCGTGTTATGTATATTTGTATGTTATTTATTGTGTGATCAAAATGTTATTCATCAATAAACGATGGCAGCAGAGGAGTAGTATTGTACAAACAGATTCTCCTCTGCTATTGGTTCTAACTGGGGGAAAAAAAATGCTAATATTATAATTTTGACAAAATATATTACGTTGACGTATTTTTATAAAAATACAATTATAATAACGCGGCGCTTTGATTAGGCAATTTAGGTACACTACTTTCATGTGTTTTATTATCTTGGTATTTTATATAAGAATGGTGTGGAGTGCGTCAAATTATCTAAGTATGATATTATACGTTCTTAAGTGAATAAGTATAAATAAGGTGAAATTAGTTTATTTGTATATATCATAATGTAGTTTATTCAATGTAATTTTAGGTAACCGATGAAATATAGTTTGTATTTTAGTGGTACTTAGTTTTTATTTAAACGAAAATATTGCATTTTATTATTATACTTGGACATTTATGGTTAAACATATTATTATCATTAAATAGTGTTCATAGTTTCATACTAGCTAAACCAGCATTATACCAGCTTCACATCACTTTTGGCCGGGCTTCCAGTAATTAAAAAATATGATAAAGTAAAATAATTAATTAAATATTATGAGGAGCTGCTGAAGGACTATATAAGAACTATTTAAGATCAATACTATAAAATATAAGGAATGGACGTTGATATAGGTCACGTGTAAATGCATGGTGGTACGAGATAAATGACGCCATAAGAAAGTTTCGAAGCAAATACAGATTGAAAATATTTAATAGAGTGTTATATAGTCAAACTAGGAGATAAAGTTGATGTCGATTCTAAGAGAAGAGTGAATATGAAAGCTACCGATGGATGAAATCATATATATATATATATATACACACTATGGTAGTGTGGGTGTGACAATATAATACAAAATTAAAGACAACAAGAAAAATTAGCATATTAATGTTTATGATAAAATCATGGACGTACTGCAAATTTGATTTCAACTATAACTTTTAGGCAGTTATAATGGCCAGTGAATCTTATAAACAGATGATGTATGCATGACGAATTTATGAAAGGTCTATAATCTAAATTATATGGTGCTTTAATGATAACGTTTTATTATAGAATCGTCACAATATCTATTAATATAGTTGCATGATATAATTCAATATATTTTCTTCGCGAATAAACGCAATAACAAATCAGCACCATAATTTCCGTCAGACGGTTCATAACGAGAACGCTAATGTACGGAAAATAACGTTCGTCAGAAATTATACAAATATAATAATATTATCAACCTGGTGCTCTTATTGAGGTTTGGTGGTGTTGTGTATACGACGCATTAGTATATTCAACTGCAACTCATTCGCAAGAAAACATAAAACTATTCATGTTACGGCGACAACGTGACGACAACAGATATATATTTTGTGTATATACTAGACTTTACCACGGACAAGATATGTCCGACGAGACATGACGCTTATGCGAATTTCATTTCAAAGTCACAAAAAGAGGAAACGAAAATCTCAGACACACATACACATACACACACACACACACACACTTGAAACGTAAAATGTCTACATATACTTTATATGGTATATACGTATACCACAGTGCAGGTATAACGATATATATATATGCGTGGTTTTCAATTAGTCGATGTCGGGGAATCAACTCGTTTCGCATGCACTCGACGTTGTTATGATAAACCCCTCGTCGGGCGGTGGTGGCGTCTGAAAAAAAATAAAAGCACCGAGCTTCCGCCGGCGGCAGATATCCTCTCGAGTGACGTAGACGGCGGCGGTGCCGACGGCGGGGAGGTGAGTCAGACCAGTCGCGGCGTGTGGCGTGGCGGGGTGAGGGTGCTGCGGGTGCGCGGCACCGTCGGGGGACGAGCGTTCGGGACGGAGGCGGGCTGGGCTCGAGAGTTCGACCGGTGCGAATTCAGAGTTCCGGTGGCGGCGGCGGTGAATGTCGGTCGCGGCGAGAAAATGGCGGGGGGGGGAGGGTAGATAAGCCGAGAGGCCGCCGGCCACCTGGGATTGCTGGCAACTCCATCAGAGTGGCTTAGCGAGGCGCAGCAATTTCCCCAGAGTAACGCTCGCGCTTTCGCTCCCCTCTTCACCACCACCTCCGCCGCCGCCGCCGTCACTAAACCCCTCACACCCCTCTCACCCTTCTCTCACACACTCACACACGCACATACGCCTTTACTCGTACACACACACACACACACACACACATACACGCACGCGCGCGAGCACCTACGCAAAACCCGCTGCTTGTCACTCTCTCTCTCCCCCCCCTCTCCTCCCCTCCCCTCCCCTCTCACTCCCGGAACTCCTGAAACCACTAGGAGAATTGATGACTCGTACACACACACACACACGCACACGCACACGCACACGCACACTGCACCGTCCGTACACCGGGTTTCACCCCCTGCGACCATCGGACGCCGCCTTTGTCGGCTAGGGTCAGACGTGCGTTCCGCATGCATGTGCGACCGAGACGGCTCTTGCGCCGTTGCAGAACTGTTGAACAAGTATATTATATGGGTACCTTATAAGCATATTGCGCTTGGTGTATGCTGACTAGTGAGTGACTTATCGGGTATGTTTCTGTCGTAAATCGAAACATATAATTATTGGTTGGGACGCGATTGGGCGAAAAACTGGTTTCTGTAACATCTCCTTCGGTTCAAAACCTATAACTATATATGTATAGTAGACCGTACTTATAGGTACGTATTGAAATATACGCGTGTGCGGTCTTCCCGAAACTGCAGTCACCATATTCCGCGTTCATTCTTTAGAACACAACAATATTATGACATTAACGAACATTTATCGGTATATGCATGCGATAATATAATACCGCGGTATTATACCTGCCCACGTATATTTGGAACAGACGTGCGCCATGATAATATTACATACCTATAATATGTATACGAGACCGCAGTACGTCGGGCGGTAGGTAAAGTCGGATTGCGGTAGCGGCGTCGTCGGGTGGCAGGGGTGTAGAGTGGTCGTCGAACGGCCTCCGGGGTGCCGTTCGCGTATAGAGGTAACCTTCGGAAAACGGTAGCTCGCTGACATATTAGTCTACGGGGGATACGCGTGTGCAACCTCGTGGCGGGGAGCGGAGAGGAGAGCGCACATCATACTGTCGCCTCCCAGAGGTACCTGCGCTTACACCCTCCGCCTCACACCCTCCCCGCCGCACCGCCGACGCCGTCTTCCTTATAGTCTTTCTCTCGCACAGCATATATAAATATATATATATATATGTACGTTCAACTATACTTGCGTGCGCGCGCGTGTGTATATATATATATAGCACATTATTGTTGTTATCTCGCGTACACATGGCTTTTGTTTACCGGCTGAACGCCCGAAGGCGTCGAACGTCTCCTGGGACGCACCGGCAAGTTTGCATTTTAAAACTACTCCCGGGAGCACTTCTTTCCCGCCGCGCGGTGCTCTACGAGTTGTTATATACGCGTCTTGTGCGGGCTAGTGTGTGTGTGCATGTGCACGCACACGCGTATATTTATACGAGAAATGTAATTTATATACATATATAATATGTACGAACTCTGTAGTAAAATCGTCGTCGTCCGCGACGGTTTCGACTTTCGTCGTGTTAGCGAAAGTCGACGACATCGACATCTGTTTTTTTTTTAGGGTGGAACGGCGGCGGCAACGAATATATAACGGTTTAAAAAAGTTCTTAAGGATACCTTTCCGATGGTGCGGTATTGGCGATTACCAGCGGCCTCGGTCGCGGCGGTGAAGACTCAAACGTTGAAAAACAGTTTTTTGTCATCGTGTGCGTTACAGCCATGCCGGCTAAGGGTTAGCAGCAGTAGGTTTCATCTAGAGATTCGAAACTAAATAATAAGTGTAGAGCCGGGTACGTGTAGCAGTGTACCAGATGCACTGTATATACGACGATAACTATGAATAATTGAGTATTTGACGCTCGAACGCCGATGGCTGATCGACGATATTATTATAATATTATATCGTGTTGTGATCGTCATCCAATACACCGACCTGTATATTATTATACTCGTCAGTCGATTACACGTCAAAACTTCAAAACTTACACGGCTATTTAAATAGGTACTTAATGCAAATCAGTAATTCAATTTTTAAAATATTTAAATTAATCTTCAATTCTATAAATAAACGGCTATCTCGGATATTAAAGTAAAAACAATAAAAATTACTACATGGATAATTATAATGAAAGCGTATAGATGCAAATAGCGGCGGGGTGGAATGGGGAGGGACAAGCTCCCCACCCTAAAAGTTATATAGCACCCACCAAAAAATCTGAAGAGTTTATACCACATTGGAATACTTAAAAAAATTTTCTTACTCTACATCAAATCTTCAGCTCCCCCCACCCCCCCATCTCAAACATTATTTGCGCCTATTTATAAACGCGTCTCTCAAATAATTTTTTGCGACACCACACAAATGATAAGACATTCACTGCTTATTATGTATATCACGAAATATTAGGCTCATCACCAAGTATAATCACTGTACCGCAAAACTATATGTATACATTCCCTTCACTAATGTATTTGGTCACGGGAAATACGACCGGGAATCGATTTGGTGATTTTCCCGTTAGTCGTTTACACGGATGTACGCGCGTTACACCTATGTACATTGTACATACGATTGGAAACGATAAATACTTATAGAGTAAAATATTCACTTGTATACGCACTGCGAGATACTTTTATTTATAAATTACGGTTAGCCGTACCGAAATTAGTGGATTGTGCATGCGCTACGATATTTCTGGTCATATATAATATATTCTCCTAATTTAATTTTTTTTGCAAGTTGCCGAGTTTTCATTAAAGTTTTTTAAATTTCCATTTTTATTTTTTATAATTATTGTAGACAACGTACTTTCTGGAATTCCAAATTTCTTGGCTATATCTTGTTTTTTTCACCCTTTTCGATAATTTTAAACAAATTCACTTTTTATGTAAGTGTGATAATGTTGTCAGTTTTCTTTTTTGAGTCATAATATACTATCACACGGTGCATGATTAAACGAACTGACGGCAAAGAATTAAAACTGAAATCTATTGTATGTTACCGATAGTTATCTGTTATGGTTGGCATTTACAAATAAAATAGTCGTAAGCGAAAAATAATCGCGGCGATAAACTACATATTTTTAGTACTAATTTTGGATAAGTAAGAAAATTCGAGATATCAAAAACTTGTCCAATTGATTTTCGAGTTGATTAGATTATTTTAACATTAAGTGTTAATGTTATTTGAAGGGAATTTTATTTCTTCGAGATATCGAGAAGTTCGAATTATCAAAGTTCGAATTACTGAGAGTCGACTGTATTTGGATACCTACCTACCTACTTAACCTATCTTTTTTTTCGTACTATCGAACACGCCGCGGAACCGTATGAGCATTACTACCGCGGCGTATCCGTCGTTTATTGAAAACAAATGTACATGAAGGGTAGGAGGTCCTACGTACCTATCTATATTGTACATTATAAGCGAATTATACGTATACATTTATACACGAGTTTGTCGTAGGTCGTCGGTGACTGGCGGGCTGCTCGCTCGGGGGTTCATATCATAATTTATACTTCATCGGTTCGTATATGCCCGTTACTTATACCTATTTACAAAGCACCCGCGACACCGCATTATGGCATCGCAAAGGGTCCGCGACCCGACAAGATTGTATGTGATTGATATGCATTTTTCACATCGATCATTGCATGTTTTTATCACCCATACAGTGCGGCGAGTGTTGTGCTACTACACGCATCGCAGTTGCGTGTCATTATTCGCATATATTTACACCGGTACCTGTATCATAGGTATTCGACGTCCTCTTTTTTACACGTATATATGCACGAACAACTACTCGCATTTGAAAAAAATAATTTCAACGAAAAAGGAACTTTGCCACCGTTACGTTGTATTATTTTGATATCGGTGAATTTCGTCCGGAATAAAAGGAAAATGGCGTTTCGCTTAATCTCAATGTCGACGCAAATGAAAATGTTGGGATTACTCGTGCCTCGTGCACGTACAATATGATGGTGGTTATACGTATTATGGTGTAGTATTTGCAGTATATTGTTATCGAAAAGATCTGAATAGTATACGAACAGGTAACATTGATCGCGCGGTGAATTGTTATTTTTTTTATATAATTTAAGAATGGACTAAAAACACAATCAATTTACAAGTGTAAACAAATTGGAATAATTTTACATGCAAAATTATAAATATAGTTTAAATTTATATACTATATACAACTAGTGTAGCTGGTGTGAAATTTTTTCTTAAAACATCAACAATTTAGTTTTTATGAAAATAATGTTAAGTACTAATTTTTTTTTTTACAAATTTTAAAATCGACCGTGAATCTCATAAAATACATTAGCATATTGCTAAAGCATGTCTATAAAAACTAATAACATAACTAAATATCATCTGGTGGACATGAGTAAATTATTTTTTTATAACGACAGAAAAATTAAGTTTGCTTACACGAGACAAGACTATGCGTTCTAAACATATTTATTTGCGCGTTGTACGTAAATAATAGTAATATATAACACGGCTATACATTCGTGATGTGACATGACAGCTGAAAATTATTGTTGGTAGACTTTGGTCTTTGAGTTATGTGTGTTAATATTGATATTTTTTCTCAAGATAATACATCGGAACATTTGGTAAATATCACATAAATTCTGACAAATTGGTGGTATTAAACAAATGTATACAAACACTTTGACGATAATATGCAAAGAATGATTTGAATACTTAAATAGATAGCTGCGGCAGCGCAACATACGTTTCTCGTTATACACAATTCCCACTATGATGCTACTTATGTAGTTATGCAAGCGGTCACAATTATTGGACAATGAGAGTATAGCGACTAAAGAGATATCCTACGTTTGCAGTAAACAGTAGTTACGCTAAGTTTTGCTTAAAATGAAGCCACGTATGTTGTCTCCATCTTACAAATGTATAACATTGCAAATTTTACACAATAATCTATTTTACTCCAACCTAATTGCTTATACAATTTAAAGGTAAGACAAATTGTTATATAAGGCATTTTGGAGGATTTTATTGATATTTTAAAATTAACAAAAAATGTATAGTTATAAAAAGCTTCTTTAATTTATTTTAACATGTTTCGTAATTGAATTATCAATAGATAGCTTTAAGATGGGTACTATAAATAATAAATTTACCTTTAAATTTTGTAAAAGGTCAATATACTTTAATTTTAAAAATAATAGATTAAAATGCATTATTGTCAACGTACGATTTGCTATGTTATACGAGTTTGTAAGATAAAGATAACACACTAAGGGTCCTTTGAAGATAGAAAAACAATATTAGATTTAATTTTTAGCAGAGTGTCTGAATCAGGAATGTTTATTAGTTTTATAAAAATATTTGATCATAAGTGACATGAGTTTTCTGTTAATTTTAGAGCGAAAAGTTAAAAAAGTTAACCTATTTTTTGATAAATTTTCATTAGTTTTGAATTTTGAATGAACTTAATACTGTTTTGAACAATGATAATTATGCTATCAGAAAAAAAAGCTTAATAAAGTTCTATTGACTTATGACTTTACGAATAAGTTTATCAGTACAAACTATCAGTATATGCTTATCATACTACAAAAGTATGTTTTAATAGGATGTATGTTGTTAGTTCACTAGATTACATTATGTTGAACATAAATATGGTACATGTATGTTTTTATACTTGCATACTGTTTATATATAATTTTTTGTATATCTCTATTGATAAATGTATATATATATATGTTTCAAACAGTACCTCGCAGAAAAGAATAATATTTATTTTACTCTCGTATATTATATTTTTTAAGTATAATTTCATTAATTGTCATAATAATAATGTAACATAACAACAGATTATCTAATATAATATGTGTATTTAAATTATCTTTATAATAAAACATTTGGGTTTTTACAGCAACATTGAAAGTTAAAATGAATCCAAATTAATTAATAGATCATAAAACCACAAATATTATAAATTCAACGAAGGAAATAAGTGTATATTATTAAATATTTATATACATGTACATGTACAATTTATAGACATTACTGACGTACACACCAATAGAAATGTCATATTTTACCGGCCACATAATTAGTTCTAATTTATTTATCTAAACGTGGCCCGCTACACGTAGATCGTACGTTGTTGAGCTGCAGGTATAACGATTTTGTTTTTTCATCGTTGCTGATAAAAGCTCTATAAAATAAATAAAATAATATTCTACTTGCATAATACATGATACAACTACATTTACGCTTAAAAAAAATGGACGGATAAAACGTTTCACAATACCGTTCGATTGGAAAGGGTCGAGGAATCCACGTCAGTTCTAAAGTCGAATACTCGCTTTGGTACGACTGAAAGGTACAGAATGCTATCAGCTGATGCCATTGCAGTTCACGGTAATAACGAATTATTATTAAAGCAGTGTTTATTTTTTACCAGTTTTTCGTCTAATTGCGCCGCGGAAAAGTGCATGTGCATCATCATCATCATATTATTGTAGTGCAATGTGCATGTACGACAGAATATGGCGATGGTGTATAGTGACGGCAGCGCGTAATGCAATAATTTATTTATTTTAACAGGACGGTCCTTTGAACATTACAAAGCGCAATACATATGTGCTTAAAGTAAATAAAACAATAAAAAACAATTATGGGATAACAATACAAAAAAATTTATTTAAAAATAGTTTAAGAGTGATGGGCCTCATTGGCTAATTGCATAATTTGCAAGACGGGTTTATTATAAAATAATAATAGTTAGTCGCATATGTCGGGACATAGAATGGAGAAAACTTACTCATGTTAGTACTAGGAACCTTAAAATTGTACCTTAACCAATAGATCAGGAGCATCTACCTCTCCACTTATGAGTTTGGATAGGAAAACTAAGTTTGCGTGCAATACAATATTAACTTATAAATTATTATCATATATGCATGTGTTTGAATTTCATTCTTAACCTAAACACTAACCTCTGTGTGTGTGTGTGTGTGTGTGTGTGTGTGTGTGTATTTACGAGTAATGTCGACATTTCGACAATCTTGACATTAGCTACGCATTTAGGCTAATGCGTAATTCTTCTATTATAAACACGAAATATCAACATTATCCGGATAATGTTAACGTTAGCCAGTCAATAGTGGATAATATTCAAAGTTGTACATTAAACAGCCTAAGAGTTTTTGTTAGCAATCTGTATACTATAGTTTCACAATAATAAAGCGTCGGACTGCCAGAATACAATAACTTATATAATTTATCTTAACGATAAAGTGGAAAATTAATGGTTCTAGTATTGGTTTGGTATCTTGATTGACCCTCAGTTTTTTTTTCCAAGTTCTTAATTGGACGATATTTTTGTTATAACATTTTACACTATACAATACACAACGTCTATCTGCAATTAGTCTGTTTTAACACGTGATATTTGCGAGTGCAATTATTGTCAAATGTTTTAATTTTTTTTTTTATTTAAATAAGATGGATGCAAAAACAGAATTTTAAAAATTTATTCGAGAAATTGTTGAAAAACGAGGAGATAATTCATTTTATTTATAAAATGAAAAATATTTAAAAGTAGGCAATAAAAATGTAAAGATATAAAATTAAATACTCCAATTTAATGCTGAATCATTAGTAACTCTTTAAAAAATATAATATACATGTTACGGGTAATGTTAAAATTTGGTTAATGTTGAAATTAACCGGTAATGTCAACATTAGCCCGTGCATTTTGGCTAATGTTTAATCATTCGATTATAAACATAAAATATCAACACTATTCAGATAATGTTAACGTTAGTTAGTCAATAGTGAATAACGTTAAAAGTTATGACGGCGGTAGTCAAGGGTACAAAAGGTGTTAAAATATGAAAATGTAATACCAATAGATGTAAATATAAGTATTCTAGTATTTTGTGCAATTCGAAATGTCATAGAAGCATGCCATGTAGTAATAAATAAAAAGAGTATTTTCAGTGGAGCCCAGTATTCATACGTATATGTGTGAATTTAAAAATAAAATAAATAATAATAATAAAATTTTAATTCTATAATACGAAATATAATTTATTAAATAAAATATTCAATTTAACGTTTTATCATTAGTAACTCATTAAAAACTATATATAGGTGTTTTAAATTACATTTTACTCTTATTATTTAATAATAAAACTTTTGAAATATATTTAATACTGTTAGGTAGTAAATTAAAATTATTTTATCTCACGATTCTTATTATTTAATATAAAAATTATTTTATTTCATGATCGATACATTATTATAGTCGTTAAGACATTATCCAAAGGTCCTTGGCTAATTTCATATTATCCGGCTAGTGTTAACATTGGTCAACATTTAATAATATTCATGGCGTACAATGGTTACATATTTTGTCTAATGTTGTATAATTATTCGGCGGTTAATGTCGACGTGCATATTCAAATGTTACATTTCCCGTCACATACACACACATATATAAACTGATAAACTATCACAATATTATTCCAGTAAACGGTGTCAATAATATAATAGTTTTAGTGACATTCTGGCGCAAACGGTAGTGCGCGTTCACTGTTATTATATTGTCGTCATTATAATCGTCACTATGCCGTCTTAGGGAGGGGGGGTATATAATAAGCATACATTATCTTTGGAAAAAAATAATGAAATTGCACCGCGTGCACTATTATTGTTGTAGCTGTGCAATGTTTTGGTATGCAATTACCGGCGGATTCCTCGTGTCGGGACGTCTGCGACTGCAATTTCCCGTACAGACAAACAACACCGTTTGCGGTGCACATATTATAAATTACTATAATATGTATTATATTATTATTGCTTAAAGGTACGGCTGTACGAGCAGCGATCCGACGAAGAACGCCGCGCGACCGACGACCGTATCAGACCTAAACCCGTCCGCTATTGCACACCGCAGCGGGGTGTATGAAATTAAATTATTGGAAATGCCGTTATTTGCGGCAAATACCGCCATATATATATATATATATATATATATAATATAAATTATTAGAGTTTATAGTAGACGCATACATCACACTATACCATAATATTATTATATTTTTTTTATTTTCGCAAATATCGACATTAAATTGTTATGTCGATCTGTTATATGCTGCATGACGTCTTGCAATTGTCTCGCGCCGCCGTGTGTTTGTCCGCGTAATGACTCTTTCGTTGTTGTAAATATTATACTATACATCACTAATTTCGTCCAAGTACGACGTTTTCTATTATAATATAATTATATTGATACGATCGTCGCTACATTATTCCTTTTCGATTTTCTTAAATTCGGAAAAAATAAATAAATAAAACAGGTCAGCAAGTGGGTACCGCTCTGCTGTACAATGGGTAGTTCAGTGGGCTCACTGTGCAATGGATGTGTTAAATTTGAATTCAATGATAAAAAATCATCGTATATGAAAAATGGTTTTAAATGTAGACGGTCCGGCAGCCTACATAACTAAGTGTATTTTATGATATTATTGCTATTAAAATAATTAATTTAATTATTAATAATACAGTTGGTTGAATTAATTTTTGGAGAAAACATTGCATTTGAAAATGTCATTGAGTGTATAAAATATAATAATATACATTAAAAGTTTTAAGCATTTGCGAAAATGATTTTTAAATAATTACAACTAACATCGTTGTTTTTTATTTAAATTTCTAATTTTGTCCAAATTTAAACTTAAAATGTCTATAAAAATCAAACATGTAAATATATTTTTTAGATTTATCGATTACAATATAATCTATTTACACGAGTTCTACTTTACGATTCTTTCCCTTAATTTTTTTGTTGTTGACGCGTGTGAAAACTATCGGAAATTTTTTATTTTTGACACCTAAAGTACCGAGTAAATTAACTTTTCTACCAGAGAAGATGCCGATGAAAAAAATTAAAGCACATTTACTACTACAAAACGCGTGATGACAAACAAACAAAAATAAATAAATAAATAAATAAATAAAAAAACACATTGTAAAATTAATACGTTACTCATCGGTCCGCTCAGAATCTAAAACTCTATAATACCTGCAGCGTCTTCGCGCTCGCCTCACTTTTTTTTCTAAACCGGGCGAGATGACCGATCCTCAGAGCTATCCACACATAACTTACGTTGATTTTTTTTGCACGAAGATTAATTATTATGGATTCACATCGCGGCCGTGCGAGTTTTTAAGTATAATGGGACGAGAAGCGAACAGTGGAGTGCCTTTACGGCCGGCGGGCATATTATATTTTATGTGCATATATATTTACGAGGACTAACAGTGTGCAGACGAGAGTCTGGAGCACTATTATATACGTGTGCGCTATACACTCGGACTTGTTTCACCGAAGGGTTCGAGTATGGTGCGTGGGTGGGGAAGGGGGGGGGAGGATTAAACCCTCTCCGGGATATCGACGTGGCAGCCACCTCCTCTTCCGCCAATATATCGTCGGGGGACCGATAGACCGATGACCTGCAGGATGGCGGCGACGGTAAATCGGCGGGGGACGAACGGTGTGAGCAGAGACGCGAGGGGGTCAGATCTAATAATAACCCGCGGGTACGAGCCACCACCGCCGCCGCCGCCGCTGCCGTTTAATTGATAAGTCCGGCGGGAAACAAGCGGCGATAATTTATAATGCGTAGGTATGTATATATTGTATATATTGCGGTGTGTGTATGATATACGTATAGGAAAACAGTGTTGTTTTCCCAAGACTTTGCACTTTGCCAGGCCAAACATTGTGCAAGTTACGATGACCGCGACTTTTTTCGTGACTTCACAAATAATGCGTGTAAACGCGCTATACTATCTAGATAGTAACTTAACTTAAACAAAAATTGATTATTCGCGCGATATGTAAAATGAATAATATAGTAAATTGTATTGTTTTTGTTTTTTTATAAATGACGAATATTAAAAAAGCATGATAATATGTATTGACGTCAATTAGGCAACAGATGAAACCGATGACAAAATGCATGCATTAGGTGGTATTGAGTTTAGATTGCGATTTATAACTGTACATAATATATTACATTATCATTATCTATTTATTTTTTAAATGCCCCAGTATTTACTTTATTGTTTAAACGACACAGTTGTCTTCATAAATATGTTTATCGATTGTACATATTTTTACATATTAGATATACCTTTAATCTAAATTATTAAACTAAGTCTTATACGGTTTCAGACCTCTGACGTCGTTAGAGCTGTCTAATAATTGACATAGTGATCTAGACTCGTCTCGTATTTAACAATTGTTACACGAGCGAACTTCTGGATTTATTCTGCTATTGTAAGCAAAATTATATCACGATATTAATATAATTAAAAAATTTTTTTTTGACATCATTTCGAGTCATTACAAAATAAAATATCAAACTATTTAATAATTTTTTTCCTTATAGTTTTTTAATTTTTTTTTTTTTTTTTTGAATAACAACGTTCAGTTTTAATTTCATATTCCAAATCACAATATTTTTCGGAGTATTTCAAACTAGAATTAAAACCGCAATAATAAACACATAATTTTTTAACAGAATTTGTTAAGTTAACTACACCAAGATATATAATATATATTATTTAAATGAAATCGTATCTATACTTATGTATTTTAAAACTATAACTTTTAGGTAAAAAAAAAGCTAACCACTAACGAAAAATTACAATTAGCATTTAATAGAGCGATTTTAACGGAATTACGATCAGGTTTGTTTTTTGAATACAAAAATGTATTACTTAAATGTCTTATTTACTACAAATGTTATCAGACACTGTATAATAATTTTGTGATATTATATACGTCATGAAAATATAATCAATGAGTTTTAACAAAATAGGTATTATAATACATTTTTAATTGGTAGGTAGGTACTTTTAATTGTCAACCATAATTTAGTTGTTAGAACAAAAAAATTGTACATTGTACCAAATTAAATATTAACTGCAGTAGGAGAATTAATTTTGTTGATTGTGATATTTTTAAATTTATTAGATTCATAATTTTTAAAACAACATTATTATTATGTAGCCATTATAAAATAAAATGTAAATACAGTAATTTTGTCGACTTAAACAAATGTTTAAGTAGGTAGTAAATAATGTATCTTCTTGTAAACACTACTAAGTCTGGTTAAAAATGTTAAGAGCAGGCACATATACTATTTTCAATTTTGTCGCAGTTACTAAATTTTATTTTATTTATTTATTTAAGTCAATGAGGGCACTGGGTAAGCAGTGTCAAGTACCTAAATATTTATAACTCGTGTTTTTAGAAATTGTATTTTAAATATAACTAATATTAGTTTTTATCTTTTCAAGCAACTCATTTTTTGAGTAATTTTACTCATAATTCACGTAAAAAAAAATATTTTTATCCAAAGCACTCTTCTGAATGAATAAAAATATCGGTTTTTTTTTGTGGAAATTTACCAATTTCAGTCATTAATATTCAGTTGATTGTTTGTTTTTTTTTTTTTGTATATGTTATGTTATTGTATTGCAAACTTTTACGTTTTCAATGTTTTTTAACGTATTAACGTATAAATCTCTCTTTCCGATTATTATCAACAACCAAAATGTATATTATCGTTAATAATTTTTATCATTATTATATTAATATTAATTAATACATGGATTCTAATATTATGAAATTTCGTGTGTAAACAAATCGTCTTGAATTCTTAAAGTTACATTTATATATTTTATAGAGTTTATATCATGTTTTGTTTCTAATTACATTCATAATAATATTTCATAATAATTATTTTATATTGATATTGACAGTTGATACTCCAAGATAAATACTGTCCGAACAGTTGTAGAATTTAAATTTAATTTGATCCTAACCCGAGGGGTTTGATCCTTGCCAAAAATAACTGAAACCGAAATTTATATTTTTTCTTAGAAGTGAAAACCATACCGAAATGTTTGTTTATTTTCCGGAACCGAACCGGACTGAAACCGAAATAAATTCGTCGTAAAGATTTTAATTCTGGGTCAAAATTTACTTTTGCTGAATGAATTGATATCATTAGAAACTTTACTGTTGATTATTGACTAGGTACTAACTTTATTATAGTTAGAAAATTAAGAAAATATAATTTTACTTTAAATAGAACTAGAATATAAATATACATATATAGAACAGAGGTATTTATAGACAAATATTTTTTAAATGTAATATTAATTTAATGTTTAAGTACCAACTATAATAATTAATAAAATATAATATGCAACAGCAACGTTGAAGTACAATGAATAAAAAATAAATGAGATGTTTATATCCTAAACTAAAATAAAATAAAAACAGTAAGTAGTGAACATATTTTCTGACAAATTTAAGATGTAATAATAATTATGATTGATATTATTTTGATGAAACGGAATCGGTGATTTTAATGTCCCTGGTTGTGTATCTGGTTATGTTACAGTATTTAAACTGTTTAAATAGTTTACTGTTTACAATGTATATTGTTTGATTTATTATTCCTCGTGTCTACAGGGTCTGGAAGTACGAAAAGTGATGAAGACGAAGGAGACGAGGACGAAGAGGAAGAGTGCACTGTTGACGACGAGGATGATGACGACGATGACGATGACTTGCAATCGGTCAGTTCTACCGAGGGATCAAATCACAGTCTGCTTTCGGGTAAATATAATATAGACATATTGCTCTTACACCACAATAGGTATGCTCAAAGTGATTTGATAGAATTCAGGAAGTTTTCTCACTTCTGCTATAGAGGTGTTTTTCCCGCCGACAAAAAAACATTTTAAATACGCGATTATAGATAATAATAATATACTAATGATGCCTACTCGCCTCGCACCCAGAACGATGCTTTATATTATTGACATGGAAATATCTCAAGGAAGAATAAAACAATTCGAATCGGTGCAGATCTTACGGTTGGGGCTGGGCGTGGAGAAAATAATGTCCGAATACCGACTTTATTGCGTTATGTCGTTTTATTGTGATAATATTATTATTTACGTGTCTTAGTGTGCGCATTGGCACGTGCGACGTTTACAATACAACTACGCGTTTCCCGTGTTTGTTTTGCGGCGCGCGGGAAATCTATAGAATCCGATTAATGTAATTTAATCATTATCATAATTACTATTATGGTAGATAGGTAGGTAGGTAGGTACGTATAATGTGTTGTGTAACGATATTATTCCGAATGGAAAGTCGCGTGACACGGCCTCAGAGCATTTCACTGTAATGCATTTAATATAGGTATGTATTATTGACGAAAGCAAGTCTTCGTGGCGACGACCGTCTCCCCCCCCTCCTCTCTTTCCGCCCCCACCCCTATACACTCAACCCTTACACCGTAACCCCTCACTACGCGTGCACCACCCACCGACGAGCCGTGTCGTCGTCTTCGGAAGCGGAACGGTTGCGTCGTCGTCAATGGGACGCCACAGCATTGTTAGTCCGGCGGCGGAGTGTGTACCGGAAATAATTGCAGCCACCGCCGCTGCCACGGTCCGCATGAAAACCGACTTTAATCATCTTTTCCAGTCGATATACATAAACATGCCGAGCAAATTAAATATCATTACGCGAGTGAAGAGTAAATAAAATTAATAATAACGCTGTGACTATGTATTATATTGGACGTGAGTGGTCGATGTCCCCTTCGTCGGTCCGCGGCGGCCGCAACTTCGCGCGCACAGTTAGCATACGTCTTTATTGATGACAACATATAATATCCGAGTCGAATGAAGTAGTCTGTGACATCTACCGGGACTCGCTGTTTAGTACCAAATCACGGATGTTTGTTTTTCTTATTTAAAAAACGAGATCGAAATACAATACGGCCGTCATCTATAATTCAATATACATAAGGGATCCGGATAAGAACATTTACGTGGCATATACACATATAGCGACCAACGGGAAGCATATATAGTATAAGACCCGAAAATACGGATATACGGTGTGCGAATAATTCGGTAAAGATTACTGCAGCAGTGTTTGCTAGCATACTGCGGCGGAGATCACTATTAATTTACTTCTGGACAAGATGATAAAATAATTCGACGAATCCCGCTCAATGACGCACACAAAATATCGGGATTTAAAATTACAATTTGAACACGATACAATGTTATGCATACATGATATTTTCATCTGTTTATGCAGTATATTTTAGTGAAGTTTATGAACCACTAATAATAATTGTTATATGGGAGACAACTAGTGTCAACACATTATTTGCACTCCTATAATATAATCATCACGAACCATCTACGATAATCGGAGGCAACTACTAAAGTGTATAGGTATTAGTCATTTTATTTGCGACGAGGATATTGGGAGGCGATTCGTTTATTTCGCGAGGCAACTGCAAGGCGCAAATAGGAGATGAGGAGGCTCTAGGGACTAAGCCTTACAATAGCTCCCCCCCCCCCAAACATTTCCGTAATTAATGTGCTTATTACTTCCACAAATGCTTCGTCGAGTAGCTAAGTAGTTAAAGTTCCTCCTCCCCAAATGTCGAACAATAAAAATTCGCGCCTATCGATTACGCGCCGATCACAATATTACACTGCACACACAGTGCATACGATCAGCTGTGGGCTCGGCTATGAGCTCGTCGTCGTGTTTCGTACGTATAATTTTTCGTATTCCTCGACAAACGTCGCGAATGGGTTATACGAGTTTTGCGGCAATATAATAATTGTACCCTTGCTAAAAGTTGCCGGCGCCGTCGTCTGCTCACCGCTCACCGCACTATACGGCTCTGGCGGCATGCAGAAGAGCGGCGCGGCGGTCCTATCCCGCGGGAACCGTATAATAAACCCGCGGCGGAGATCGCGTGCGGGCGGTATAAATGTGTTGCGGTATCTATATATATATTATTTTATCATATTATTATATGTGCGTTCGTTTTGTTTGATTGTTATTGCCTCGGCGGCAGTCGTCGTCGGCGGTTGTGCAAATGTGGAGGGGAAAAAACGAGAAGTGTTCCGCGGTCTTTCTCTCTCCCCGCCGCCGCCGCCGCCACCGCCGGAAAGACGCAAAAAAAAAAAAAAAAACCAGAAAAATGCAATGAAATGGAATAAAATAAAAATACCGTCCGTCTATAATATTATATGACACGTACCCGTCGCGCCAACGATGCCGCTGCAGCAAGCACTCGGACCTCTGCCGCCGTCAGAAAATCGATATATGCGGTTTTTGCTGGGTCGCCGCCGTCCTCGGGACATACAAAATTAACGCGCGCCGCGTATGTCAATTAGCGACTGCGACAGCGGCGGCGGCAGAGCACGACTGTTCCGGCCGCGTAGGTACTTGCAACGAGTCTGTCCATCTCCGTCGTACCTCTCTCCGCGCACGTACATTACACAGAAATGCACTACGCCCCGCAATGATATTTCTAGTGCAAAAGTGCAATTCAATTATCTGCAAGTATATTATATACACAGTGCATACATGCACGAATAAATATATATATATATATACAATATAAGTTATGTGTGCAGGTGCGAAGGCGGGGGCGGTAGTCTCATAATTCTATATACATATTGCATATACCTTTATAATTATTATAAACACGAAGGTTTATAGCATATTATTATCGTTATATTGTATGAAATGTCATCGCGACGTAGGTACGCGAACATTATATAGCGAGACCACACTCCGTCTGTTAATTAACAATGAAGTTATCGGAATTCTGATTTTAGCGCATAAAGTTGAACGACTCGCGACTTATGCGTTTGAATTATTTAAATTTTTATGCACTTAGGTAGGTGGGTACGTCGATCATTTTCAAAAGAATTGTCTGGGTTAACAATTTACAGTAAAAAGGGTTGTTCTCGTTTGAAAAATAGATGCGTATAGAGCTATAAAAGAACATCCCTTAAAATGTATACGAATTCAAGATTTTGAAAACGTGATCTCCACAAGGTGCAGGATACGGAAAAATCCCAAAAATCAGAACTTCAGTACTCATAGTTTGGAATACATACGTGGTTAAATGGAAAAATTTGAATGATAGTGCTCGGTGAATCATTCTGTATAAGACATGTGGACGAATTATCCAGTGCGTGTGTGTCATATATATATATATATATATATATATAAGTGTATGCGTATATTTCAGGCTCGTACATTCGTACCTACCTATACATTAAATATACGAACAAAGTCCCACGCCGAAATAATATATTATATAAGAATATAAATAATAATAATAATAATAATAATAATAATACGCATTCCTGCGAACACTCATTGGCTTCTCTGTTATGTCATGTGCATTGTGCATATATATAAGTATTTATATGCATGTATATTTTATATACACTATGTACAACTATATACTCTTCTCTCGTTATTTCTTTGTAATGCGGCGCGCGTATACGACATAATATTCTAATATGTATATAGTTTCTATATATACGTAGATGTGGAACGGCACTTAATATTTGTGTGACCTATAACCTATGGTATCACGTGTTTACATAAAAATAGTTCGTGGTTAATCGCGGGTTCAAAAACATCATAATATAAGGTATACGCAAATACGATATCGTAAGTATTTATGTATTCATATCACGACGTATAATAAAATCCAGTACGAAATTTTGTTAAAATAATTAACATTTCATGATTAAATAATGCGATTCAATCGCCTTTAAAAAAATTAAAAAAATCTTTCTGTTGATAATTTATACCATGTTAGGTACCGCTACACACGATCTAGGTGATAAATAGGTAGGATCAAGTATAACGCGCTAGTGGTTTCTAAAAAAAAATGTATAAATAGGTTATGGTGACTTGAGCGTATTTTGATGGATATATATATGGAGGGAAACCAAGAAGAGGTCGTAGCCAAGCATACATTTAACATATTTAAAAATATTGGTCTACTCACATATAATTATAGATATCTACGTCAATTTTGAACAGAGGTGTCTGTACAATACAATAAAAATTTGAATAAATTTGAAAGGTACTTAATAAAGATGATGAATTAATTATATTTGAATTGCTTGGTGTGATGTTTAATACGCATGTCAGTACGGTATAAGTTTTTGTGAATAGTACTGATTTTTTTAGAATTCGGGTATATATAGTAAATATTGATATGCATTGTATTTAAAAAAAAATGATAAAATTTAATAATTTATACTTAATTTCTCTTATACATTTAATAATATAAAGTGTGTCTAAAAGGTGTTACTATACACTATCAACTATATACAAGCATGTATTATATTATACTTTTTTTATAACTGTTATTTTTACTATATTAGTGTATTTAATGTTTTTACTTCAATTATTTAAATTCAAATATTATATATCCTTTATATTTAATAACTTATTACCAATGGGTTTGAGAGGTTTGGTAATCACAAATATTTACATATTTAAAAACACAACCAAACATTTTTTCAAATTACGCCACTGATAAAATAGGTAAGTAACATATTGTTATATTAATATAATAATGTGTTAAATTTATATTTTACAGTGTTCATAATTACTATTTGTATTATTTATTGTAATTAGTGGTGTTTTCATTGTTTTTTAGGGTGGCTTCATATTTTCATATAATATTAGTTACCTGCGATCTCTTATGATTAGTATTGTACTGATTACAGATCGATAATTCAGGGCTGTGAATTTAATGATTTTGCATATCGATAGTTTTCATTCTGAATTCAAAATAATGTTTTCGGTTTACAATGTTGTGTGTTTTTTTCTGTCTGTTATCACCTTTTGGGTTACTGAAATTAGTTTAATTTTAAACTTTGAGGTGGTTTCTTATAGATAATTGGATCTAGTTGGTACACTGAGTGGATAAAGATAAAAACGTACTTTTCAAAATAACTAGGAAAAAACAAAACAAAATTATAGAAAAACCAGTTTTTGACAAAATCAATTTTGTTTTTTAAAAATAAATTACTGTGGTGACTTGAAATTTAAGCCGAATAAAAAGAAACAAGCATATATGCTATATTATTTAAAATTTTGGCTCTTTTTGGGCAATTAAAAGGTATTTAAAATTATCGACTTTTTATAGTTGTTTTTTGAATTTATGTATAATAAAATTTTTGTTAATACAAGGTTTCTTATAAATTGATCATATATCAATTAAAAAATATTGATAATTTAAAATCACAATATTTTTTTTAAGCGTTAAAAGTTTAATTTTTTTGGAAATTCACCAAAATCACCAAAAATTACAAATTATTTTTTAGTATAAAATTTAAAACATTTTTAATATTTATATCTTTAATTTGAAAATTTAATACAAGATTTCTATATTTTTCTTACAAAAATAATAGAAAAAAATTGAACGTAATTACACAAATATTTTTTACGAACAACTAAAGCTTAAATTTTAATAAAATTAGAAATTCACACTTAAAATAATGATTTTTCATCACACTTTTAGTATTTTTACTGTAATTCAAAAATTATTATTCGTAGAAACTTAGACATTTTACTGTTATAATTTTTTATACTCAATGAAAAATTAAAAATATTTAGTCTAAGTTTAAACTATTTAAATTTTAATAGCATCTAACAATTTCAATTTTGTTTAGTTTTTTTGTTAAATGCTGATAGCAATTTTTAGGATTAGTCAAAATCTTGAATATGTAACACAACATCTCACATTGTTGTTATTTTAGAAATTTAAAAAATATTTATAAATAATTTTTATCACAATATTTTTTTATTTATTTTATTATATTTAAATTCATTTAAGTGTTTAAAGTTCAAATTTTGACAGAATTCGTCAATTTTTCAAATTACTTTGTTGTTAAGTTTTTAAAACTAATTTGTATAACTAAAACTTGAAAATGTAATCTAATGTTCTTTATAAGGAATTTATACCAAAACCAAAAATGTAAAAATCATACAAGTAATTTTTTTTTTTATTGATATTAGAAGGTTAAATTAAGTTTATTTTATTGTAATTTAAAAATATTATTCGTAGGGACTTAAAATATTATTATAGCTTATATCATGCACAATCACATTTTGAAAACATTTATTAATTTAAGCTATTGTCTAAATACTACGAACCGTTCTACGGAAAGTCGGTAATCAGTATTGATTTAAAAGTTCATAACAATGATATATTTTAATATGGATAAATACTATTAAAATAATTGAAATAATTAAAATAATGATAAATGCAATGTTATCAGCAAATATAAATACAGCCTATCGTAGTAACGAATCATTATAATAGTAATATATATTATATATATATCAAAAAATATACTTAGGATAGTGCTGGCTGACAGGCCATTTTTGGTGAGAATTGTTTTTCGTATCATTTTTATGTCTTATCATTTTTTGTATTTTAAAATCATCAACTATGCCTGGTTAAGTCAATTTGTTTAAATTTTTTTTGCTAAAAATTAATTTATTTCTACCCTATATTTTTTATTAAACACATTAAATAAAATATTGAAATTAAACTATTACAATCGAAATGGGTATTTATTAAAATAGCATTATACAGAGCAAAAAATTCCCAAGAGACCAATAATCAGCTTTTTAAACTCCCATAACATTTATGTATTTTACAATTTTTTTTATAGTAAATAATGATTATAATGCATGCTAATATACGTAGACCAATATTATATGTATATTATATAATTGTGTGCATAGTTATTTATAACTTTATAATTTTATGTAGAATACTATTTCAGGGTTTCTATATTCATTTTCAATATTTATACAACTTTAATATGCAATATGCATCACTACAAATTCAAAACATACTTTAAAAAACCCCTCAAGGGTCTTGATTCATTTTCAATATTTACTTGATAATATATCAAACATTTAGAAATACTTTTTGAGTGGTGTAATATAATATAATTTTAATTTTATATAGTATAAACCGTAAAAGTATAACTTGAAATCATTATTCCACTTAATTACTACGAAATTTATAAAATTGTAGCAAACAATTTTAAAATAAAAAAGGAAAAATAGTATTATTAAATAAATCAAAAAATCTCTCTGTATATAGACTATTATGAAGTGTATGTAAATGTTAAGGTATGTAATATGTAATATATCCTATTAATATTTTAGGTATTTATTTAAATACATGTACATTTCTACAAATTAAATTCAAAAATACACAATAAATTAATCATTGGACATTTTAAGTCTATAAATTATTTTCTCTTTTAATTAGGTACAACAAATTAATAACCATTATGGATTTGGTTAAAATCAAGTATGGTACAAAAAGTACTGTTATAAACATATTATAACAGACAAAACATAGCATTATAAAACTGTAACACAATCCTTAGACTCGAAGGCAAAACTACATGTATGTAAAGCCCAAGTTTTTCGCGGGCATCGTCGTTAAAATGACCTCGTAGAAATATTCTGAATTATTAAAAAAAAATTTCAGCAAAATGTACCTATATTATTCATAGGAATAGAAGATGCATTATATTGTTGTAACAGTTCATGTAAAATTATTGAAATTAGTGATTTATTTAGTTGCATTCTACGACTGACTGTATAATATCTGATCACGAGATCAGTATGAGAGCGCAAAAAAGTTAGCGAATGAATTTGAGAACTTTAATTCAGCAGCAGAACTTGCCATAAAAACGAAATTATTAAAATTTCTAAGTTTAAATATTGTCACAGTATTTTTGATACGACTAAATTACTAATAATTAAACTACCTACTAATTTCTATATTTGTTAACGGGATTTTACTTGTTCCTTAAATTAACGGTTATCGTAGAAAGTGCAGAAAGGACATTCTCAAAAATTATCTCAAAAGCACCATCATATCCCAAACACGGTTAGTAGGTTTGCGATGATTTTAATAGGAAATGTGTGCGCTAAGAAATTGAATTTATCGTTTTTGGTTGAATTGTTTGCTCAAAATCGAAGCAGAAAAAAATTATAGTTAGTAGTGGCGGAAAATAATAATGAATAAGTATTTTTTTATTTTCACCCTAAAAAATTAATTCAATCTATTATCCAAGCCATCCTTTAATTATCAAAATCAGTTGCATATTTTTTTAATTCTATATTATAAACGTTAGCAATTATTCACTTTGCCTTTTGTACATAATAGCTGTTACACGTGGCTTTTATTATAATACCGCCCGCAATCCTAAATATGTGAGCAAAATCTGGTGTCAATCGGCCAAAGACTGTGGATTTGCATATTATGCGACATTTAGACCCAAATAATAATATCTGTATTAGCCGACTATATTTATTATAATCGGTCTATCTACCGTTTCCGTTTTATTTCAGTTGAAATATTTTCAAATGCATTTTGTCAAAAATGGTCAAGTATTTTTTTTATTATATAAACCTCAACCAAACACATTGCTTCTAATATATAATAAATGATAGGTACTCATTTTAACATTTATATATAGAATAGCTTAATAAGCCTAAATGAAAAAATATAATACAATACAGAGAATTATATCCAATTATAATAACTATTTTATAAGCTTTAACCAATTTAAATAAACAAAACATTTTTGAGCCGAAAAAAAAAATTCATGTGTAAGTTACTCTATAACGACCTATATGGGTTAAAAAACGTAGTTACAAACCTTTCCCAAATCTTAAAGAATCTATTGATATGGGCGTAACCGTTTTTCGCCAAAATGACCCTCGTCCATTACCACCATAGCCCGGTCAAAGGTTAATTCCGATTTCCGCCAAAAAATATTAATAAATTATTTAAGATAATTTTTATAGGGTGTCGCCACTGGGCGACTTCCCCCCTCCCGTCAATAAATCGTCATCACATTTACTTATTGTATTGTAAACATGTAAATACAGATTGTAAATATTATCTTTTGTTCAATAAAAAAAAAAAAAAGATAATTTTTGAGAACCCCTGAACTAAATCCATCAAATAGTAATGATTACGATGTACGGGCCTCACCTTGTATCACAGATATTGATCATAAACTATTATATATACATACATATATATATATGACTATATCTTATCTTACTATTATTATTTACCTATATAGGTATATTTAGTATATTTCCCAACGTATACGCTTTTATATACAAATACAATTAAACTAATTGTATGTAAAAACAATATAAATATAAATATTTATGATTATAAACATCACAAGTTTGTCGTCTAAATAATACATTTATAAAAATTAAACAAAAAGTACAACAATAACATAATCAATATTTACTATACGAAAAAGAGATTTTTGACATACTCGAACCTAATTAAATGCGCACGTGTATATATTTTTGAATGTATTCTTCATTTTTTATTTGTCTTAACTAATTTATATTTCGTGGAGTTTTTGGTTGATTCGCACTTGATATTTTACAATATACACTGGTTTGTACTTCATTAATCAAATTCTGAACTCACGTAAATATTAAAGGTGAGTTTTTTAAAACGATTGATTGAAGTCTGAATGAAATTATTCACACGTATTCGTGGTTCTTGTTAATGAAGAAGTTACTTCCAACCATAACTAAAATAAACACTGTGGCATAAAATCTTCCATAAAACATCTCATTACTTTACTAAGACTTAAAAATAATAAACCAGAGGTATGCCTATTGTAAACAGTCCGGTAGTTTTTGAGTCTATAGAGGATAAACAATCAAACAAACATTTT
>JACXSJ010001151.1:81025-114988 GCA_014851325.1 Pentalonia nigronervosa
CACACACACACACACACACACACACACACACACACACACACACACACACACACACACACACACACACACACACACACACACACACACACACACACACACACACACACACACACACACACACACACACGTGACACGCGTCAACAACAATTTAATATTTTTCTTTTTTACGAACGTGTGCGGTTTCAACGGCAATTATTTTTTATTGCGTCTGTCGTTTCGTTTTAATGATAATATAATATCGTTTTCTTCGATTTTTGCGGCCAAGACATCACTGCACGACACTGCTCACACCACACTATAATACTGTACAATTACATTGATTAAGTATTATATTTTCCTATTTACCTGTATGTAGTGTGTGTGTGTGTGTGCGTGTGTACGGCGTGCACACCGTACATGTAGGTAGTACGTCCTTCCTATAATATTATTACCTATATATTATTATACCGTGATTTTACGACAAGACGTGATCGATTAGAATTTTTTTTGCCGCGGAGTCAGGACCGCACAACGATAACAACGACGACGACGACAACAACAACAACTATATTTCATTTTAAAATACGTACTCGCCGAGGAAGAGCAGTCGCAGTGTCGCTGGCTAATTGATTTTCTCAATGCAATGGTGGAGGGGGAGCGGGTGTCGGACCGGCGGCGGCGGCGGCCAAGGACCCTTATGTTCGCCGCCCGGGGTGTCTGGCGAGGTGTTACACGCGTGTACGGTGCACTGAAGTGTCACACTCACGTGTGTGACTGTTTGCTTGTTGTATGTTTCCTGCTGGGCGACTTTACCTGTACCTACCTACCTACCTCTATATCGTTTTGGTATTATTGCTGAAATTGATTCTGCCCGATCCCGCACTGCTCGTGTACGACACAACCGTCCCAACGGAGACGATTTTTGTCATATGTATTATACTATAGTTATTATATTTCCAAAAACAGGTCAAATTTCCAATAGTTTTCCAGAAAACCATGAATATTGTACGCAAGCAGCAAGGCGATGCACCCATGATAATACAGTAAAATTTGCCATTAGAGCCAGGCCCGGATTAACACTATCGTAAGCCCTAAGCACTTGTTGTGTTTAACGAGGGCAAATTGATATTAACGTATCATAAAAATAAAAAAAAAACATAAAATATCAAAAAAAAAAAAAAATCGTAGACTTAAAAATGTTTGTAGGCCCTAGGCACAGTGTCTATAGTGTCTATGTCCCATGCGGTTAATACGACTTTGATTAGGGCATAACAAGTTAGTTAGGAAAATTTCTTATTGTAATTATTCAGAAAACAATAAGTAGAGTAGGTAATATATAAATTCATAATCAATCACATTGTTATCATTATTATTATCACGTTCTAATATGTTTATTATAATACTTATAAAAAATAAATTCAAAATTTTTAAAAATTGTCACTGTGTAGGTATAACGAGCATAGTTTGTTGTGAAATCTTCAACATCAGTATCTTCATTTGCAATACTGGCTCCTTGTTTTTTTAAGATTTCATTCAGTTCTTCTTCAATTTGATATGTAGAAATAACCGTTAGAGGAAAAGAAGTTGTTGAAAGTCTAAATTTAAGTTCTTTTTCAAATACATGAGTTTGTAAGGGCTTTACTAATACCAGAACGCCAAGCTTGATTTTTCATAAACCGTAGATATCTAAATGGAAATTCTTCTAACCGTTTCAATGTTTTATTGTTTTTAAACAACATAGCATAACAAAGCCAACGAATTTACTATACCAGGTTATTAATTATATTCAATAAAATATACGATGTCTTTGATACAGCTCATTATATTGCTTTTTTCGACGGTAGATATGACTTTGCAAATAAACAAGTGAGAACTAAAATTGTATTAGCTTAAACTTAATTTAAAAAATGGAAAACCACATCACAGATCTGTTGAACGTTACAATAAGGACACACATGGTGATCCATTTAAATATCTAGACACATTATTTCAAAAAGATACAAATTTTTTGAAAATATTTTTTTTACATAATCAGATGTCATTTTAAAACAACATTTTTAAAATATAGATTATATATTTTATCCTTATTATTTTTGAATTTTTATTTTTTTGAATGATACTATACATTTTTTATTTCATATTCTGAAACAGAAATTTATTCTATGTATTTCAATCCACTAAAATCAAATTTCGGACAAGTAGTTCATTAGTTATAAGTATTTAAAAGTTTAGATGAGCAGAGTAGAGGACATTATTTTGCGGGGTACCCCTGTACCACTTTACTCCGCTCATCTAAACTGTAAATGTTTATAATTAATGAACTACTTGTCCGAAATGTGATCTTTAGAGATGATTGAAATACCAAGAATAATATTCTGCTTGAGAAAGTGAAATCAAAAATGTACGGTGCCATTCAAAAAAATAAATAACTTAAATAATGATAAGTGTAGACACTTAAATGGATCACTTTATATGTCCTTATTTTAACGTTCAACGGATCTCTGGCTTTGTTTATGACGTGGTTTTTCATTTTTTAAATTAAGTTCAATTTTATGCACTTTAAGTACTTATTTATTTATTTGCGAAGTCCGTCACATTTACTATCGACAATAGCGGTATGAGCTGTTTCAAAGACATCGTATATTTTATTGACTGACAAGTAATAGCGTAGGTACTAATTTCAATAATGTCGAATATAGTTAGATTAATACGTCTATTTCGCATTGTAGTTTTCACCATTGCATTTTTCGCACCCATAATTTCTTGAAGTAGGTAATTATAATTTTCTATAGTTAAAATAGAAAAATGAGAATCTGTCATATTAAAACTGTATTTAAATATTGTTCTTTTCATTTTGAATGATCACAATAATTAGTATATTATAAATTCATATTAACTATAATAAATTCTAATAAATAAATAAAAAAATGTTTTGAGGTGTAAAATGTACACCTGACAATGAGCACGTGACAAGGTCGTATACAAAACACCACTGAATTACCTACCTATCTACTTAAGACAGAAATATTATTGACCAGTGTAGAGGTCGGTACTATATAATATCTTTATTACTTAATAAAAATGTCAGTAATAAATTGTGAGTTTCAATCATTTTTTTTATATCGCTGATACACCCACCTATCTAAAAATAAGAATAAAACTAGTGTTAATTACTGTGAGGTCATGCGTGAAAACTATTTTTTACTAAAAATGTAATAAAAATTATGTGTAAATACAATTTTTTTTAACATTTTTATAGTAACAATTGGTAAAAACTAGGTGTTCGACGACTAGAATTACACGTCCTTACGAATATTCTTCGTTGGTACCTACATAAATAGTTTTTACTTATAAATTCTGGTTTTAATTGATTTGGGTATTTACTGTAACGTATACATTATACACTCAGATAGACACCAAATGAAGTAAATACTATTCGTACAAATGTAGTGCCGGTTCGGTGCCAAAATTTGCACCCGTTCAAATGTGCGGACGCCACGCGTTGACGGTTGACCTACTTTGTACTATAATTTTCCCAATGAACAATTAGTTTAAGTACTTGTTCAAAGGAAGCGGTGATTTAACTAATTGACATGTTATACAACTTATGTTTCATACAATTTTATTTCAGTGGCAGTGTCGATAATGTGGGTTTATGCTAAAAGAATGAATGATACTTACTACGTGTAGAATATCCTCTGTTTAATAAATTTAACACAAAAAACTAAATAATACATAAATATATATTAATATATTATTCTATTTATTTTATATAAACAAATTATATCATTTGAAAATTTAAACATACTTATAATCTTAATCAATAGAATAGTTTTAATTTAAATGTTTATTTAACACTTATATTTAGTTTTTTTCTACTTTGCAGTTTTACAATAATATAAAACAGTTTTAATATCGTATTTCGTTATCAATAACATATTTTTATAAAACAAATAGCTACATCCATAAACCATGATTAGAAAAACATTCATAAAAAAATGTTTTTAATATTTTCTTGTCGTATAACTGTACATTTACTTATTATTTACTAAAATATTTTTTTCTAGCTAAACCAGAAAATATTTTTATTAGTTATATTGGAATTTTTACTACTATATAGGTACTTATAATATTGTAATATTATTTTAGGTAAATAAAATATATCTATGATTTTAAATTAATATTATGCACAAAGAATTGAAAATGTTAAATAAATACTGCTTTAGTACAAATTAAATAATCGGTAGGTACATCATGAAATGTGTAATGAGGTTAAAATAACTTTGGAAAATATCCTTATTTTTGTAATAGCTTAAATGTACAGAATTTATCTCATCAGTTCATCGTTAAGGATGTTATTTTTGATAATTTATTGACTAAAAGACTGAAGAAAAAAATCGGTAATGTAGTTATTGACGATTCAAACTTATTTTGGTACTCCCTTGAGACAAAAAGTATTGCAGGGACAGTAAAAGTATACTTTGGGGTCACACCCAACTTCTATAAAATTCTTTCGAGTTTACTGCGATACTTTTCACAATAAATACACTATGCAACAACCATTGATATGTAACTTAAAAAAAAGAAAGTTAGTTGGTAATGATAGCAAAATATCGAAGGTCCAATGATTCTAAGAATATTCAAAGAATATAATACACCTACTTATATTTTGTTGGTAACACTCAGTTAAATATTATTATCTACATTGAGTGTTTTAAAAGTTCTTATAAAATTGTTTGATTTTATACTACAGATGACTTTTCATGAAACGAAAGTACTAAATGTTAATCTTATTTTTTTTACCGTTGGAAAAAATGTAAATCAATTGTACATTTACTTATACAATTTATAAATAAAATATAGCTTGCGAATAATTCTAATCACACGAAAGAACAATAATTGTTGGTTATTTATTTTAAAGTCATAAAAAATACTGGAACTTATTTTATTTCATATATACCTACATGTGTAGAATCTTCAATTCATATAAAATAAATATTAATATATTGTACCTATATACACTGGAATACCTCATATAATATATATATATATTATCAGTTTCTGTTTCTGGTAAGCAACAGTATAGTATGTTATTTTTAATTAAAAAATTAAAGTCGTTACGTTACACATAATTAATTTTGATGAATAAATTATAATTAACGATTTCTTAGAATATTTTTTTTGAAGATTTAGTTAAAATAAGTATATAGCTTACGAGTAAATTACTTTTCATCACAGTATTGCTTTAAAATGTATTTATTTAACTATTTAAGGCTTAGCTGTTATTCTTATCGAGTATAATTATAACGAAATTTTCCTTAAAATATTTGAAATGTACTCGAAATGAGTTATCATAAAAATACATTAAAAAAAAAAATACTCATTTAAAAGTAATTGTTTATCTGACTTACTTATTTGCCTACTGGCATTATTTTCTCTGTTCGTCTAATATTTCTATCGAAATGTTTCAGTTAATAATTTTTTTTCAATCAATCTATCGACAATAAATTCTTAATAATATTCATTTTTATTTGAGTTTGGAGCATTTTTTTTCGTACAGTCGACACATTTATAGGCATTATAAAAGGGGACCCACCAGAAATTCTCGATGCACGTGTACAGGTATTTTAAGGCACGACTATAAATTATATAACTATTATAAACTCCGACGCAATGAGTTGCAAAATAATATTAATATAAGTACTATTCAATCTTTAAGACATCATTGCTTTTGTTATTTTATCATATTATGAACATTGATTTGGTTCTACGACGACGTATATATTTAAACCTGAACTAATAAAGAAACGTATTTATATATACATTTTACAAACGGTTTGTAATGCTAATTTATTGTAGTTTGAAATTTTCCGCGGCAAAAGCCATCTAATATTATAAATTATTTCACAATATTTTATTTTACACAAACGACCGAACATCATACAAACCTTACCTAAGAAATAATTATGCGTTGTGGCCTGCAAAATAATGTCATTAATATCTGACTATATAGATTGCCGTTTGATCGACGAATTTCCTACAAGAGTTATAAGAAGACATTTTCCGAACTTTCACGTGTAATAATTATTATAATTTATAATAATCTTAAGACGTTTCAATAAGGAAAATGAAAGAGCTGACGCGGAATTTTTTTTTTTTGGGTGAAGCTCAGATATTTTAGTTACCTACCACTAATCCCTTATGATCAAATTAGTGCTGGTTTTATTTTATTTTTTACTTATTCCAACTTAAATTATCATTAAATTTTAAACGAGTAACTAAATATTTTAGATTATTTTGAATAGAAACATTTCGTTGTAGTTATAGCGGAATAATAATATAATAATTATTATTCATTACTAACTTGTTTTTAAAACTCCGTTGCACTCAATCGCTCTCATATTCAGATTACATAAATTGCATGAAACCTAAACATAATAAAAATTTCGAAATTATCACATGCTTTCGAAAACGTTAATTCGTGGAATGTGTTGAATGTGGCACACTGAATAGGGTATGTTATTGTAGATACTTGTAAAAACAGGCAGTTAACATAGGTAGGTTAAAACTTAGACGCATAATAATATATGAGTGGTAAGTCAAATGTTATGCGTTTTTATTAGTTACCATCGTATAGGTTATTATGACCTCAAACTCACTGATTTGCGCTGTAGTCTCATACGTCCGATCGCGGCGGACTCACCCTCCGATTTTGGCCGTGGCGTAGGCTTAAAAAAAAGCTTTGTCCACGACACCACGTAATATTTTATTTTATTTTTTTATTTTACATTTACATTACGAGCTAATGCCCAAAGTACAGTTTAGAAAAGATATTGGCACAATATACAATCAGACAAACATTAAAAATGACATTTAAGTATTATTACACATATAAAGGCTTTAAAAGCTAGAGAGGTTCTCGGATGGTTATGGCCATAATTTGTATTATGTCGAGGGATGTAGTAAGGAGCAGATAGCCTGGAGGATCTGCTCAGAATTCTAAAATTCACTTTAACAAGAAGCTCAGGTGCATTAATGGAACTGTTTACAAGTTTATTAAGAAGGTTGAGGTCGATTAAAACTCTTCTGTCGGAAAGACTACCAAGTTTTAAGTGGCGTAAGACGGGGGAATAATCATGTAGTTGATGTTATATCTTAAGACAAAAGGAAGCGAGATTAAGGAACTTACGCTAAATTCGACTCAAGTAGGAAAGAATCAGAAAATGTATAAGGATCCCAAAGAGTTGAGCCAAATTCAACTATCGGTCTTATAAGCGCGCAACAAAGGCTTTTCAGAGAATAAGATAGTTTGAAATCCAAAGAAAAGCGTTTAATGAAACCTACTGTTTTTAATGACTTACAAGTCCCTTAATATTATAATAACTATACTATGACACTCGTCGGACGACGACTATACGCTACTTACTATTCGATTTCGGGATCTGATGAAGCGACTGTGAGAGATATCGATAGGTGGTGTATCCGATCTTCTGCGGTCCGTTATCGTCTATTACGGCATAACGCATTCGGAATGCGATAAATATCGTCGATAAGTGCTCGTATATTATTAAAACCGTTTTGACCAGTACGGGTTTATTTTCACTGACCACGCCGAACCAAAGCATAAACCACAACGTCGTGCAATGTAGTATAATACTACACAATATATAATACGTCGGCGAGCGACAATACGCGCGATGGAAATAATTTTAACGGGCGACCGGCTCGGTCTCGACTTGTCTGCAACGTAAAATCTATATATATATATATATGCTTATGTGCATGTGTGCGAGTGTATTTGAAGTGCCATATAACGGCAGTTTGTCGATATTCGCAGCGGGGCTGAAAGACGATAGGGGTAAAGGGAGAGGGGAGGACATCACCACGGACAGCTGTGGTGTGGGTGTGGGATGAGTGCGGGCGCGCGCGATTCGTATGTGTGATAGAGAGACCGACGTGGGGATTTCTTGCAGGTCCTATATATTATATTCTTCTCGCAGTTCTTATTCGCGGCAGCTTTATTCCGCTGGCGGCGGAATAAGAGTCTAACCGGCGGGGCCGCCTGTGGGGACCCATAAACGTTACTTCCGAACGGGTCTCCGAGCGCCCATAACCCGACGGGGCCCGAGCGCTTAATGGTCATCTCCGGGCAATTAACTAGGGACACCTTTGTTACCCGAACTGCCGTTCCGAGCTCGTCGATATACACGTACAATATATATATATATATATTATAGTATACGGTATATGGTATATACACGCCAGCACCTCTGTACAATGTATAGGTACATTCACTGGACTCGGTAATTACCTGCAGCAGTATCGCCGAGGCCACGTATCCGCACGAAACCGCGGCGTCGTATTTATTTTGACCTCAGTTCGTTTTTCGCCCGGACGAGTGCGATAAACTTCGAGGGCCGGTTCTCTATAGGTTTTTGTGTCGATATTGATTTTTCCTCCTCCCCACCTCCCCGCACTCGCCGGGTCACCGGGCCTTAAATACCTCCAGATGGCCTGCGGGGGGTTCAATTAAATTATTAACGTTAAAATTCAATTTATTGCCCCATTTAATACTTATACTACATATTTTATACTTGGTCGCTATAGTTGTACGGTACTTTCAACCAATCCCGCAAGAATATCAGTTTATTGTTGTTCTGATTATGTTTACATGCGAATACATTTTCCTCCGAACGAATCATAAGAGTTTTCTTTTTTATTTGATTATACAATTTTAATTGAGACTTCAATTCTAAACGTATAATATACAAATCTAAGTGTAAAAGCATATATACATATATTATATATAATATACCAAAACGAGAAGGTACTATACAAGTCTATTATTATACCCAATGTATACCGTTGTCCCAAGGAACAGGGTACACTTAATCGCTCATTACCCTGTAAATATTTTTCAATTCTGTTTGCGGGACAATAAACTAGACTAATGGATTATAAATTCCTGTGATTTAAAATATTTTTAACTCGTGCATTTTTTTTAAATGGCAATGCCTATTTAAAATATTGATTTTGGATTGATCGATTTTTTTCGAGTAATTTTAATGTATCAACTTGTGTTGTAAACTCAAAATTGGTTAAATTAGAGATTTAGGTGTGATTAAAACAAAAATCTTATTAAATTTATTATTATTTTTTTTTTTAATTGTACGTATTATTTCCTTCTAAACGCTATGATGCAATCAAAATTATTATTTTGAAAGTAATAAATTATTGACTATTCATGAATTATTATTTCATTTTATTATTACACATTATGAAGTAACATAATTTAAACATGTATTTTCAGGAAATAAAATTCTAAATTTCTATTTTATTTATTTAACAATACTATACATTTTTATTTACAATTTAATTTATAGAAATAATAAACATAAACTATTTATTAAATTGTTCGAAAGTCCCTCTGTTGTGTAGAATCGTAAATGGTCAAATCGACATTTAAATATTAAACATTTATTTTATTTCTAATTGTGTGTATTTTTCTTTCCATCGGAATTATTATTACGTATCTATTAAAATAATAATGAGCGTTGGTCTTTCTATTTTTGTTATATATCTATATCTATTTTGAGTATACAACACAAGTTAATACATCAAAACTACTCGAAAAAAATCGATCAATCTGAAAATGATATTAAAATAGGCGTTGCCATTAAAAAAAAATGAAGTTTTGTTGCGCATATGCAAAATACATGATTTAAAAAAATTTTAAGTCATAAGAATTTATAATCCATTAGTCTAGTTTAATGTCCCGCTAACAAAATTGAAACATATTTACGGGGCAAAGAATGATTAAGTGTACCCTGTTTCTTGAGACACACGGTGTTTACATATATATATAATATATATATGTCATATTCGTATAATTTATAATATTAGATGATACACAGTCGTGTACATTGTATACATTCAAAATCACCTGTAGCTCTTCCGTCATTGTACACCACCGTAAGACGACCCGCATAGTGATATTACATTATAAGTTATAACATCATGATTCGATATATTGGAAAACAAAATATGAATGCATATCATTTACGAGTTCACAATATTGGATCTTATAATATTTGTTTACAGTATTGTTTTCTAAATGAACACAATACGTATGTTTGAATTTACAATTCAATATTATGAATAATTTTGATAATATAAATTATGAAATGTATAATTCGGTATATTTAACTATGATATATAACTTACCTACCTCTTATAGGCTATAATATTATAATTCATTCTGTGAGTAGGCACGTATAAAGTCCATATCATATTATTTAAAGAAGTTTAAATAATATGATCGCATATACATTTCATCACTTTATAATATATGCGCCTTAAAATTATAATATTAATAATTATTAATATTATTTAATTATAATTAATGAAATAATATAAATTAATACTAATTAATTTTAATGCGTGCAATAAATAATTTTAATTTAAATATTTATTATCTAAATCTAAAGTGTAAAACTGATAGAACTAAATAATTTTGTAACTATTGTCTATTTGTTACGTGGAATATTAGTTAACAGTATTGGTTTTAGTGATGAGTGACAATAATTACTATTAAGTATAGAAATATAGAAAAAGAATAATAAATAAATTGGGTTGGTTTGCGTAATTATTTGTCATTGTGTGAGTTTTCGGAGTCTTCCGATAAGAGGATAAGTCTTGTGACAGCTGTGCGGTCGTGGACGTAACATAATTTATAAATTTATAAATATATCGTAATTAATAATTACATTTCTTTCTCATAGTTAATTTGTGTTTTATTACAAGTAATAACTTTACAAGGTATCAATGTTAATACATCAGTTTAGGAAGTTGATAATCATGTTTTATGGCATAATATGGTGTGAATTTAATATATTATTTTCCTCCGTTGAATGATTCATTATAAGAATTATTTAATTAAATTTCATTATTTCATAATTTTATGTATCTGATTTGAATAATAAAATAAAATATTAAATAACTTATACATTTACATTTATGTTTGATATTAAAATTGTGAATAAATTCTCAATAGTTTGTATAAAAACCAGTTTCCAAAAACCGCGTGAAATTAATTAATAATATTTTTTTTTATTGAAAATACTAAATTTACAACCTATACACTTGAGCATAATAAGTAAATATGATGATAAAATAAAATATGAGAAATTGCATTAAATAACTTGAGGGGGAACCCGTTTAACAACAGCACCTCCTATTTACTTTTATGGGTTTTAATGGAAAACCGTTTTTTTTTTTTTTTTGTTATAAAGTAAGAACTCTAGTATTTTTTTTTCGGATCATCTATTTGCATTCCAAAGTAATATTGCCAAAAAAGAAGTATCAATATTATTAGTTAACATTTTTTTTATTATTTTGTCGATGACTGTGATTAAAAGTGAGATAAGTAGGTTAATGAGAGTTTTGAATTCATTTAAGAATGAAATTATTTAGGACATTATATTTTCAGTTTGTTTGTTTTGATGTTCAACAGTACTTAAAATATAGTTTTTCAACAAGTTTTATACTGTAGCATGTTCCTAGTGCATTTGGTAAGTAGAGTTAACAGCTTTTTAAATTATAATTAAATAATAATATTAATTCACCTCATGAGAGTGCACTTCAATATATTTTTTTAGTTCAGCTTTCAAGCAATTAAAAAAAAAAAATATTTTTCTATTGTGTTCAATTAATAGAATATAAGGGAGTAGGGTGTAATTACAATAATTATTAATAGATAAAATCTTGTTTGCAAATAAACAGGTGGTGAATGCATGCCAAAAATTAAGCTTGCCCGATTGCAGTTTTTTTACTGTCTAAGATTAACAGTTAGTTATTTCACATACATTTTCTTCATCAGTGTCAAATAATAGCTGTAGTGTTATAAGTATCCATAAAACATTTGGCTTTCGATGTTTACTGTTTAGTCAGACGGACCGTTTAAACAATACTTATGTATAATCTTTGTTTGCGTTTGTACACAATATTATAATCATATACGTACGCATAACAAATGTTAGTATAACAGGTAGGTATAATTATTTATTGTGAGTTACCCTATGTATATATGTATATTATATTATTATTGTGGTTTGTATCTTTGTTGTAACGTACGCCTATAACAGCGTGTACATTTCATTACATGGTTTCCGGACGCAAAAACGATTGAAATTATCGAATACTGCAACACAATAATATAATATATAATATGAAATGCGAAATAACTAGGTGGTGAATATCAATATAAAATATGTCCGACACGAGTTTTGTATACATTTTTACGAACAATATTGACATTCGTTCTGAACATATGTATCTTCGGCTGCGACCGGGTTCGAATATTTTCGGAATCGACACTCTGGGTGGCTTTTGTATTATTTGTATTTTTTCTAGTGGGAGAGCTGAATATCGTACAATATACATGCCTGCAGTTTCGGGAACGGGCGTTAATCATACACTTGTCGATCCCTTTTCAAAATAAGGTGCCTTTGCTGTTTTTTTTTTTGCCTTTAGTACATATTTGTTTGTACGAATGTACACGCATACTGGCACACGGACGTACAAACACACACGCGTTTGGGATCAGAAAGGGTGCGTCGTTCATTGATCCGTTAAAGTCGATTGTCATTTTTAAAATACACACATCCTTTGATCGAAACATGTATCCATTTTTTTCTTTATTATTATTTTTTCCCTTCCTCTGGCCCGGTTATATACGTGTCTTCTCCTTTATACTCTCGTATATTTATTTTTTTCTTACTACATCGACAGATGACGCGTGTATGTATATATATATATATATACACCGTTTTCTATCAAATGAAAATTGTCTCAAATTGACGTGGAAACGAGTATAGACGTTAAATCGAATTGCAGTCTTGAAAAGGCGATAAAAAGAAGGGCGATTTGGGACCTTGGGATAATCATCCATCCGGGAGTTTGACATTGACCGGTGCGAACAGGATAGGGCCGAACGAGTGGAATAAAAGGAACGCTCGTTGATTGTCCGAGAAAATGAAACAATTCCCAGGTCTTATTTTGAAGCCTGTCCCTGCAGGATCCCTCGAACATTATTGTCCCCCGAGACCCTTTCTTTTATTTTATTTTTTTGTTTGTTACTGAAAAAAGAGAAAAAAAAGCTAAAACAATACACTACCCAAAAGTCGTTTAAGCATTAAAACTGTTTTGTTCTCTTTTCATCGTCAAACACCATTACTTTAATTGCATCTCGTTATATATATATATATATATATATGTTTATAATAAACTCCGTCGCTCCTCTTTGACACTTGTTTCTTTAGCCCTTTAATCTCCTTTAGTTGAACAACAGACTTGAACCGGAAGGACAATGGCGAGGGAATTATATAGGTTTAGAAAAATGCACCCAATCTTTACGCATGAACTACAGAATTAATACAAGAATTTGTCTGACATTTGATGTATGTTTATTTTGGTTTAAAGATAAATAGCCGATGTCCACTATATGCCACCTAGTGCCTAATGGATCGAATCGGATGATTGACTGGAAGCCCATTAACCTGGTCGTTCGGGTAGGATTAATAATTAGGTATCTACCTATGGTTATTATTTTGTGTTTACAAAAAAAGAGATGGAGTGTTGGGTTTCTAAAGAAAAAAAATGTACATACAACACTATAATTATAATACCTAGGTTTACGGAAGTGAATGTTTCATAATATAAAATACAGACACATATAAAATAATCATTTATAATTCCTAATATCACAATGTAAATAAAATGTAATATTTTTAAAATGTAGACTATTCAATGTGTAATCATAAAATTCAATTTATAGTCAATTAATTTTTTTATACGATTTAATAAAATTAATTTTGGAAGTGATGATCATCTAGTAAATTTTTACGTAATGAATTTTTAAACTAATAACCTGAATTGGTGGTATTAGATCGATAAAAAAAAATAATAATAAAATAATGGCAAACTCCATCAGAGTATTAAAGAAAGGTTCAAAAGTAATTATAATTAATTTTATTACAGCCATTGTGTTGATTACAGTGATGAAGAAAAAATATATTTAACACGAATTGTTCTTTGCCTTGTTTTAAATAATTCATATTTTTAAAACTGAATAGTCACTAAAAGATTAGTTAGGAATAAATAGGTTAAATAGTTGTTAATAAAAATTAAAATCGCGCAACTTCAAAAATCATTGATAATCAATAACAATATATTTTAACTACATAATATCAAATAATAAAGTGGGCCTAACGAAAAACCCATTAAATTATTAAATTTTTAACTTTGCAATTAATTATCAATCCTCTTACCAGTACTTTTGTATTGTAACATCTATATAACAGTTTATCATATTATAGCATAAATCGATTATTTTTCATCGATATCAATTCGAACATATTATAAATTTATAATATTTTAACTTGTAGTTGTAAACATGTGTTATATTAACTTATCTATATTGTATCTTGGACAACAGTTTAATAAAAATCAATACACTGAAATCAATCAATATTTTACACAGTAAAATAAAAATCTGCTTACATCCAAAAACTCATATCTCAAGGGTATGGTTTTCGCCGTAGTAAGACGAAACGTAGAAAAAAAATTGTACATTATTATTATTATTATTATTGCATATACGACGATGGCGGTGGCATTTTTATTCATTTCGTTGTGTTCGTTGACAAGTGAGCGGTTACTTCAGGCTAATTGAAAAATCTTCAGGGCCACCGTGACGAGAACTACATCACCTCGTCAATATAGTGACCACCTCCGTGCAACCATTTACTGTGTAATGCGTATAATACTTTGTACCTACTTGGCTTTGTTGTGTACCATAATTTATTTGTCGATACGTACATATTATTATACTATATTGCCATCTTGTATATCGTAATATGCACCGCTGTCACCGCTGCAGTATAACCTCCGCCGAACAATAACCAATAACCACATACCCAACTGAGGAGTACATCGAAGGGTATCGCATCATCGGTGCTGAATTTTCAGGAGGGGGCAAGTAGGTATTTTACCCTGGGCGCTGTTTGTATAAGAGCGCTCTTAGGCTTATAAAAAATAAAAAAAAGTCATGAATATAGATTATATAATAAAATATGTAGGAACAAATTATAACACATATTTCCAAACTTCCGTCAAGAAAAAAAAAGCAATATTGCATATTCGTTACTTAAGAATATACAAGGTAAGTTTTTAGCACGATCACTAAATTTTTATATTTAAATTATGCATATTATATTCAAATTCTGATTTTTTTTAATTTGTAAGTGCACTTGAAGACTATATATTTAAATACTTAATATTATTTGTACCCTGTAACAATACAAACTTCTGTTTTTCAAATAGGAATCCCTGTCCTATATTTTTCACTTTTAATAATTCAGTAGAACTTTTTTTTAAGAATATTGATGTATCTAAAATCCAATTCAAAAAATTATATCTATAAAAAATACAATTTCAAGACAAATAAATTATGAAGGCATAATCAATCATTTTGCTGCAAAAAAAGCTAAAAGAGTTAATTTTTGAGTTCCCGATTTTTCAGAAATAAATTGTTTTTACCAAATTAAAGTAACCAAGTGGTTTTTAATTTTTGTTAAGTATTTTATGGCATTTATTCTATATATCATATGTATATGAAGACAAAAGTTTCAATAACATTAATTGTAATATATAAATATATTTTTTTGGGTTTTATTTAAAAATTTTGTTTTGTATTGACACACGACAAATACATTAGCTCCGTCTACGTAAGGGCACTGCATTTTTACTAGCCCTGGGCGTCATATGGTCTGGATCCGACACTGCGTATCATACTAATATTATTGCACTAAACACGAGCGCATAAGAGGATGACGCAACGTGTACATTAATACCTATGGTGTTGTATATTATTGTATTGGTTATATCGTCAACACTACATTTATAAAGAGATACTAAATACCACCGCCGCGCCGAGGTTTATCCGCACAGATACCGTGCTCTAGTCCTCGGCGCACAAGTATCCTACATAATATTATTATTATCATTATATTATAATATATTATACCGTATAATGTACACCGTGGGAACTGTCCGAGGCGGATGGACGTGACAGGCTCGGCGCGCATTATTCCTGCTACAGGCACCCCATTATCGCGCTTGGTCTCGGCGGACGACGGTATTTGTGTGTATATATATATAATATTCCGTATGATATATATATATATATATATAAGTTGTCCAAGTACCTACTGTTATACGCGACAGCGGTCGACGCGATATTGTAACAAATCAGACTTATACATAGTATATAATATAATATATAGTCCTCGGCCCGTCGCGCCGCGATTCACCCTCGTGCGTACACTGGTGCAGCACAAATGCTGTACAAGGATTTTCTTGACCCGGCGCTAGGTGTTTTTTTTTTTTTTAGTATTATTATTTTTTTTTATTGTAATTGCGCGTACACAAAACTCATCGCCGTCGTGAGAACGCCTTTCCCGTCGGAGACCGCGCGCGCTTTCGAGAAGTGTATAATAATATAACACCCGGCATACACCTATATACTATATACATAAACATATACACGAAGACAGCGACGACGACGGTTTCTTATTTTTTCATATTTTTTTATGTTTAATATTATTTTTTTTTTCATCTTTTTAAGCTCTGTTCGCCATATAATATAATACGCGCCCGCGCGCGCGTGCGCTCACACACACGCGCGCGGCTTAGAGACGAATATTGAGGTTAGGTTGGTCGTTGAGGGAATACGCGTCCACCGCCGCCGGCTGTGGGTCGGAGGTGCTTGCATATCGTCTTAAAGTTTAATTGAGTCTCGGAGACCGAACAAAGATTACTTCTGAGGCGTCCGTCTCTGGGGACTGGTTGCTGCGGAAACGTTACGACGCCGGGGCCAGGCGGTATACGCGGCACACACGCGTATATATATATATAAAATACATTGCCGCCGCCGCTATATAGTGATGAAACAAATTATAAAAATCCCCGGGCCTTCCCTCACCATCGAATCTTTCACCCCGGGTGTACGTCTTATCTAGTTTTTGTGTAATGTCCCGTTTCTTTATTTCCATCCTCTCGGGTAACCAGCTCGCCCACCCCCCCTCTACCCACTCATTGTGCAACTCGCGCCTGCACCGGACCACCGATATCGGCCGTCGGCTGCACGGTGGTATACGTATATACGCTTGTAATTTTTATTATTATCATTATTATATATATATATATATATAAGCCAAAGGTGCCGTGAGGGTAGGTTTTCGCATTAATCGCCGCGCCAAACATCAAAATCATTATTATATACATTATATTACAAACATCGTCATAAAACATTCGCCCCGGACAATGGGCGCGAGAGATTCTTGGCGAAAATGCCAATTTGAGTTTTCTTCTCGTTATAATAATAATAATATATATGCAGCTATTATATACATATACGACGATGCCACTGCGCATACCACTGTGTTATAAACTTTGACTGGAAATTTACGCAATAACTGCAGTTAAAGAAGAAAAATAAATAAGGAAATAACAATAATTGTAAATAGGGTGAGCGTGATCTGGAAGAGGGGGAGCGAGACGAACAATGATTAGAGTAGTTTCTTTGCAAACGTTTTATTTGGGGTTCCAATTTTTCATCTGTCCCATCGGACACATATTTACATTGTTATTATTATTATTATTATTATTATTATTATACAGTGCAATGGATTTGGGTTTATTAAACTTGTCCACATCGGCGTCCCAAACATTTACAATTCGACCGTTTTAATTGTTATTAATGTAATAATGTGGTTGTTCTAGTTTCGTATTCAAAACAAACTTCTATTATAATAATCATGTAGACCATAATTGTTTGTTATTTTAACAAGTAACGAGTGTGTTTCATATAATCGCGTAAAGTTTTTTTTTTAATATCAAGTGTAAATAATAGGTGGGAACACAATAGTATATTATAAAGTAAAACCTCCCTATAATGGAGCCCCTATAAGACGGAAATCTCCTTACAACAGAAAATAACAACAGTCCCGTAATTTCAGTCTCTCTAAAAAGGATACTTCTTTGTGACGGAAAAATCAATTGGCATGAAGCGATTCCGTTATAAAGAGGTTTTACTGTAATACTATTGGTATATCTATATAAACTCACAATATATAAGAATCAAATATACAACCACCACTGTGATTGAATCACTTATAAATATATTATATAATTTTTAACAATTTATCAGACCACCGAGGTATCTAATATAATATTATAAAATGTTTAAATAAACATCAAATGAATTTAGTTTATATGATACTTAATATGATGAGTATAAGTATTATATAAGTATTATGGCCTATATAATATAGTGTATTTTAAGTACATGCATAGATATATATGCGTATGTAATATATAATATATATGCGAATTTTCATACTATTGTATATAAAAAAAATATAACGAACTAACTTTCAACCGTTTTCAAAGCATGTATAAGTAAATGCATGGTTTGAATTTTTTTTCCCTGTCGTATATAATTTCTATTCTGGAGAGAAAGAAAAGAAAAACGATTTAAAAGTACCCTTTTACAAGGTCCGTATCAGTTTGTATACAGTTGCATTTTAAATGAGTATCAACTCCCTAAAGATATGTAAAATTGTTTGTTTTATAATTCTGTATGACAATCTAGACGAATAGTTTATAAGTAAAATGTAATTTAGGAAAGATTTTTATTAAAATATGTTAATAAAAAATAAAAATGATCTCACATAGGATATCAAATGAGAAATGCTACACTGCACATGTTAGAACGGTTAGATTTTTTTAGTTTTTACATATTGAACAGATTATATGTCCTACACGTAGATGAAATACTCAGAAAAATAATATTGAAAGCGTTTAAATAGTTGTGTACACGATTTAAAATTTCAAAATTATAAAATAATAAAAGCACAAGAAAAATTATTATCGAATATTTTCCATGGGATTTTTCTATGAAATCACAAAATGACAAATCATTAAAATTATGTATAAATACTAGTTGTCCCGCGCGACTTTGCCCATGTCCAGCATCTACCTGTTACACAAACACAAAAAAAAAAATAACTTTAATAAATCAACAGTAATAATATTTTTTATAAATAAATAATTTGTTTAACATTCATATTCGAAAATGAACAGATGGATTAAAAACAAAGTAGTTTATGAAACTTCTGAATTAATAATAGTTTTAGTTTTATCACTAGTAGGAATCAAAATTATTTGATCATTAGTGTCCCCAGTCAGATAATCCTACGTATAATTATTGGCCATGCGAAAAACACTCTACTCATTGATCTGCTCCAACGTGCTAACAATGAAAAACCCACTGTTTTTTTTTTTTTTTTTACTATTAAGAACAATTTTGTAAAAATAACAAAATAATTATTTATTTAGCTGTGTTACTTTGGGTAAATCAACAAAATTATTTTTATTTTTTTTTAAACTTGTTTGAGGGGAGGAGGGAGGTAATAAAAGGGATATCGTAGACTAAGATTGATATGAAAACTTTCAGGGGTATATCAGAAATAATTGTGCGAAAAGTTAGAAAATTCTGTGCCGAAAAATTGATTTACGATTTTCTGGTTAGCGGGAACAAACTAAAAACCGTTCACTACTTTATATAATAGTATAGAAGAGTACAACATATTGTTTTGTAATATTGGTGTCTCGTAGACATATATTAAGTAAACTAATAAAACACATGTTTTAAATAATAACAAAAAATGTTAATAAGTAAAAAAACCGGGTAATTTTTTTAAAAATAATTCATAAAAAAAATATGAGTACAAAGCCATTAGGATTAGGATCATTATAATAAATAGCGTAAGTGCATCAGTGTAAAAGCATATAAACTTCATGTTCTTATTCTTCATTTTATGTGTTTAGTGAAAATAATATTATATGTCCTGTTTCGTTTAATATTGTAATAATTATTTATTTTTAATGAATTCAATAAATTTATTCATTTATCCAAATGATAAAAGTTAAAAACTTCAAAACCTGCACAGTAAAAAAAAAAAAAAAAAAAAAAAATGGTAGCACATATTATTTTAATTTGGTAAACATTACTACCTATTTATAAATTGTTTGTAACATCGTGAATTATAAACTAATTTTAGACTTGATGTTTTATTTAAAACACTATCAAAAAGTGTAATTTGTTTATTAATAGATATTATTCATATACATTTTCTATTTTTTAAATATGTGAAATGAGAATCACAAAATATTTATCATGCAAAAACATTACATGTATAGTTAGTTTATAACTTGTCGATATAACATTAATGATATGACAACCTTAATTATTGCTGTTGAGTTATCGCCACACGTTGGTTTAAAATGTAAGTAGTCAAGTGAGTATATTGTAGGTACCTATATTCACAATAAGATATATGAATATGTGAGAAGGGGTAAGTCGTGACATGCCCCAGCTACTATTGTAGCTATGCCATTTGTAAGAATTGTGCGCAGATCCAGGTCTTAGCTGAGGATAAAACATCGGTGTATTTATTTATTGAATAAAGGATGTTTTACAAAGGGATTTAATGATTACAACCCCCCTCCCCTCATCATCATTTGGTGATTCCTAAAAAAAGAAAAAGATATATTCACATTTATTTCTACGAGTTATTGTTGAGAATTCGAGCCAACTTCGTCACAGTGCATAGACTATAAACAATATAATATTATTGTGTTACATAAAAGCGGTTAAAAATATATAAATTATGGTTTTAGAAAGTAATATTCATTAATATTTGGATATTAAACAATTTATGAATTGTTATATTTTTAAGACTAATTTAATTTTCTATTAATTTTTTTTTCCATAGTATTGTGTAATAATTAATAACCCCTCTTTCATATAGTATTAAATAATTATGATTATTTCGTATTTATTCATAGAAAATCCATAAGTACACAATGGCCCTCAATTCGTAGGTATGAAACATTATAACACAATATGTCAACAATAATACAAATATAAAAATATATGATATTCAACGTGTTACTCAATTATACATGATTAAACTAGTAAAGCATTGTGTTCGATATGCCTTGAAAAAAGGTAGTCCGAGAGATTATGATTTTATACAATACCTACACGATAATAGTAGGTACAGTTCTGAGCAAATATTTTCTGAATTTTTCATTCAAGGCGTATATTTATTACGACCTTACGACAATTAACTGCCAACCCATTATACACACACTCACTGATCATAAATTCCATTTCGTAGTCTGAATTCTTATAGATTTCAATATCATTTAGTTCGAATATCATCGTGAATGACATTCAACAGGTTCAACCAATTGTGTGTATAGAAATAATTTTCAAGATGGACTACAATAGTGAGCAACTAGTAAATGATCCAGCACCTATATAGAATGCTAAACTACCACCTCGTTATATAATTTAAGTTTACTATGATTAAAGTTTACTATAATTTCGGGGTGGGGGAGAGGCAATGGCCCCCGCCTACATACACCGCTGAGTCCAGTAATAGTATATAATAATACCTAATAATCTATTTCTAATATACACATAAACAATCGTAGAAACTATAATTATTTGCACTGTACTCTTTTTAATAATACATTTATATTATCTATCTATATAATATATTGCATACACATAAAAATGGACGTTTGTCTGTTAGTACTAGACACTCAAAAACTACTGGATCGTTTTCAATAAAAGTAATATATCAATAGGTTCCTCGAGAATTGAGGGAGAGGGGTGTTATAGCTTATTTTTTCAAACCCTATAGGTATATAGCTAAAGGGTAGCTCATACGTGAATTTAGTTCTCCGCTCACGAAAAACAAATATTTTTTTTTTTTGTTTATTTATATAATACCTGTATGGTTGCTATTGGTTACATATCTTATTACTACTATTATAAGTAGTAGAAGAAACATTGTATAGTATACATTTTCGCACAAATATATTTATAAAAAAAATAAATCTCTGGTAAGGGCAAAGGGATAACTGGCCGTAAGTATATATTACTATTATATATAATTAAATATCTATTTTATTATTATAGACGATGTGCAATTCGTCCAAGGAGTCTGCAGTAAAAAAATGGCGAAAAAAATCGTTTTTCGTTCGACTCTGGTGGATTGATATTGTGTGTATATCATCGTATTAATAATAATAATAATAATAATAATAATAATATAGTCGTCAGAGTTGCCTAAAACACGAGCGCTATACATCGGTGCGAGGTCTATAATAATAAAAGGAGAAGAAAAAACGTAATGATTGAATAATAATAATAATAATAATATGAAGAAGAAAAAAGACAATAAGAGAGATGGGTATATTGTGCTCTCGATCGAAATTAGTATTCTCACGGGGCCTATAATAATACTGCTCATAGCAGGTATATAATAGCGTAGCACCGGTGCGCGGGATGGATGTTTACACACAAAACGACGCGACTGTCGTCGATTTACACGGCGGATTGGCGGCCACCGCCTCAAACGGTGGCTAATCGATTTGCTGGTGGAAATTTCGCCTTATCATCGGTCCGTGTTGTTTACATTTTAATAATATAAAGATATCAAACCGACGTCCGAGGAGAGCTCCCATTGTGTGTGTGTGTGTGTGGTTTTTTATACGACTGTCTTTTTTCCTCCTCGTGGTTTTTTTTTGTGTATTTTTTTTTTTTTCATCTCGTTTTTGTTTGCGTTGTTGCGTGGGCGACCGCGTGTACATTATACGCCATAGTCGTCGTCGCGTACGACCAACACGCACACGATAGATAGTACCTACGTACAGTGTACAGCGGTGTGACGGACCAAGTCATTGTTCGGCCACGGAATGTCACGGGTTTCCAGCAAGTCATCGTGTTCCCGGGTTCCTATACACTGTCGGTTTTCCCGGTGGCGGCGACTCCCGGGCTAATATTATTTTTACGTGCGCTTATGTATTATAATGTTTTAACGTGATTCGAAAAATAATATTAAAACCGTACGGCGGGCACAACTACGCACCACTGTAGACGGCATACCCTCCAAAATCGACGTGTTATCACTTATTATTATCATAATTCTACGCATAACAGCTGACGCGTATTGTGATGGGAGACGACACACGCGAGTATTGTCATTGTCGCTGTGGCGGGCGCACGCGCGCGTCAGTTTACGCGAAAAATACGCTTTTCGGGGATGGGGAAGGGGTTGGTGGAGAGCAGAGACGAGTCTCGGTCGGAAGATATTATTTTGGCGGCGTTGACACCTCGCGCACCACCGACGCGCCCGCTTCCACCACCCTCCCGAATAACGCGCGTTAGTGACAGCGGGGCCACCCAACCCGTCCGGTGAAGCGGCGGCGACGGCGACGGCGACAGTGGCGCCGGTTTTGTGTCGGACCCTTGTCAAAAAACAAAAAAAAAAAAACATCCAAAAAAAAAAAAAAATTAAATCCCACTACTGTTTCTCCGACGTAAATAATAATAATATATATTATATTATGCGTGTATAGTAGTACGTCGCGTCACTTTAGTCGTCCGATCGGCGGCGGCGGAGGTGGTGTTGTCACAATATGAAAGGTACCTACTATATGTTCGGAGACGACGACGACGACAGCGGGAGCGGTACAAAATATTTAATATCATTACATGAAATGTTATTCCGGTCTATAGTAATGTACTTGCTATATACCTACCAGACACGTTATTATTATACACACGCGCGCGCACACAAATCCACAGGTTGGATATGCGGTTGACGAATATATTATGGGTCGTTAATCGGAAACGGGGTTGATGGGACCGACGACGACGACGACGACGACCGCGACGTCTACGCCACGGCCGCCAGACGTGAGCGTGTGGTAAACCGTCATAATAATATACTATTGCAGCGTATTGCGAATATATTATATAGGAAAAAAAACTCGAAAGAACGCGCGCATAGAAGATAATAATAATAATGTGTATAGGAGTCGACCGAGAGAGAGAGAGAGAGAGAGAGAGAGAGAGAGAGAGAGAGAGAGAGAGAGAGAGAGAGAGAGAGAGACGGACACGCAGAAAAATAGCCCATACTCGTCGTCGTCGTCGTCGTCGTCGTGTGCACACATCAGAGCAGAAAAAAAATTCATAAATTTATATATATATATACGTGTAAATAGAACAGGTTTCGCGTACAGAATTCCCGTATACAGGCATTGAATTTTTCTACGGACAGTACACCCAGACTCTCGGAAATGACGCTACTACTTCTGCGGTTGCCCATCATCATCGTTGTCGTCATATAGGACCGGTGCAGCAGACACACGACGACGACGACGACGACGACGACGTCTGTCTGAGAACAAATAACATAATAACGACCGAGCGCGGTGCGACGACGTTCAAAGTTTATATAATATAATAACACCAGATGCTGTGTATAGCTATATAGTAGCAGCAGCATATATCGTCACAGCAAGCTCCCCTGCGTGTGTCCCATCCGTACTGCAGCGGCGGCGGCGATCTTGAAAAAACATTTTTTTCTTCTTCTTCAAACAGCCGTCGTCGCGTATAACTCCTAACCTGTCCTACTAACTATGGTATGATGTTGAAAAAAGCGTAGTACGCGTATTAGCAATGACCTCTGACTATGTAGTTTTATACTTGCAGCAGTGTACGTTACACACACATAAATATATGTATGTCTAATAATTCTCCCATAATAGTGTTATTGTGAATAATTCCAAATCGCCTAAAGATATATGAGTACGATATAAAGGTACCTATATAGCAGCGTATTATTATATATGTAGCATTGTAGTAGCGAGGAGTACATGAATCGTCGATTTAAAACGTACAACTACTCAACAACGAACGAATGCGAACATTGCCTTTAAGTGTATTCTTAAACACCTCGCGGGGTATCGAAAACGCTTAAAATACGTTTTCGGATAACGAATTCGCTAGGGAGGGGGCATGAAAAAATGCGCAAGTACGACAGAATCGAATAATATATAATATTATTTAACAGTGCACACGGCGTCAACGTGTACAATCCTCGGTGAAAAACAAAAGTTCAAAATAAATATCCGTTCTTAATATATACATATGTATATGTTATGGTATATGTTGTACTATCGCATGTAGTGCTTATAATATAATGTGATTGTATGGGTACATTAAAACAGTTAAAAGTGTCTAATAATAATAGCTATATTCATTATTCATATACGCGGTCAGAACGGCGAGGCATTGATTTTCGTTGTACGGCCCACTTATACCGACCATCATATATATTATTATGTTCGATTGTTATCGAATTTCGACCCCGTAAATGGACGCGAGAAATTACTATAATACGCGTACCTATACTTACGTTCGTCTGTCCAACATAATTATTGTTGCAGTCCTTCCGGAAAACTTAATAATTCATCGCGTTCCGCAGCAGTGAAACGAATGCAACGGGGCCGTGTCTCACACCGAGTATAATATTGTACCGAGGTAATACGGGGGCCGTAGGTAGTGATACAATTGAGAATGAAAAGTCGTACATTTTTATTGAGACTTATTGAACACAACACGTGAAAATTAAACAAAACGTACGCCATAAATTGAATTTTCGATCGACGGAAGTACGAAATATACTTGCCCATACGATATTATTATATTATTATGAAAAAGAATAAATTATAATAAATATGCATTTATGTAAACTTTTTTATTTCCGCTATCGACGACAAAATAATATATTATATTATATTCCATTGAACCAATTAATCATTTAGTGCGACCGAAGTATTTTTTTTTTTTCATATGTTTTTGGTTGAAATTGAAACTAAAATTAATAAATTATACGAGTGTATATATAGCATTTTTTTCGTACACAAATCTGACAAGGATGGGAACGGTTCAAACCAGTTATTAATGGTATTAATATTATGGAGGGTTGACGCGCTATAGAGAGGACAACAGACGACAGACACCCAGACGAAGAATCCGACACGTAAACGATTGAATGTGGTTTTCAAAGAGCCATTGACGAGTCGCAAAAAAAAAAGAAAAAAAACCCAAGCGGAATTTTAAACGTCCGATCACCGAGTGAAATAAAAATTATATGTGTTCTCTTACATCTAACATATATGCCTTGATTTTATTGAAAGTAAAAGGTAACGATTGTTTTCGAAAATAAAATTCGTGCCATTCGTGTGACTTTCTACGGTTTTTGACTACCTAATAATATAATATTATAATGGTAATAGTTTCGGTAGTATTAAAATATATTACACAGGTACACGTGGTTGATCTGGTTGAAAAACGACCTTAATTTATTTTGTTTTATTATAAAAGGACAAAGTCAAGTGACGAAATCCACTTCCCGTGCGCAGACACATCAGGACGCGTGCACGTTACATTTTTACCCACGATTTAATCGGAGGTATGGCTGACACGTTTCGAATACGTAATATTATAATATTTTTATGTGAATTCACAATGACAACATACCGCAATAATCAATGCACCTATACGGCATGTTTTAATTTTGAATATAAGCATATTATATAGGGAGGCGGTTGTACAAAAATGTCTGTTCCTTAAAAGACGTCGTTTCAACGACAGGCATATAATAATAATACGTAGGTAATACATTGCTGCACAATATAGTGTATATTATTATAACCATAATAAATAACAATGGGCGTAATATTATATTATATTGTCTGCGTGACGTAACCACGTCGATTATAATATTACTATGGTGTCCGTGTAATTGTATTTCCAAGTCTTTTAATCTGTAACATTATGTTTTGTAAATATCAAAAATGTTATAATATACTATTACAATATGATAATATTACACTCTAACTATACAGAACGGCGTATATCGGATCGCTTTATTTTGACCACTACGTACTAGAATATTTCTATATAATTTTATGGTGTTCATTAATTGGCGAATCTTACTCGTGATTCGTTTTTTTTCCTCCCGCGAGTATAATCCGTCTAAGTATAGGTATGGATTACGCGGTTTCGCCCAACTAACTACTGTTGCAGCAAGGTAAAACGCGAACAACACTTTTGACGGTATTCGCAACGGACTTTCAAAAACCTTTACGACACGAGGTTCGGACTCTGCGGTGCAATTTCTAATAATATTTCTCTACATTTGTTATACTATATGTACATTTCTTGTAACTAGAATAAATAAATAAAATAAAATATATTTTCGTTTTTTAATCCTCTTAAAATATAGACGTAAAAGCATAATATAAAGTCCTGTCCATTTGTATTTGGGAATAATCCGCTACGCAACGTCACCGCCGACGCGTGCAGGTTATAGTAATATGTACAGTTACTTAAAATTTTCCAAAAGGGGCGGACCATAACAATAATATGCATCTATTGACGTTATTTTTTTGACCGCGAGAAAAACGTCCGGAAGAGTTGCGGACGTACAGCCGTCAAGAAAATAACGGTCGATTAATAATTGAAAAACGTTTGGGCCATCGACGCAGATCCCGCGGACTAGGTACATCAGTAACGGTATGTCTCGGTAACTATGCGTAGGTATAGGTATGTGTAGTGTACCAAGTATATAATATATGTACTTATAGGTAGAGGTAGCTACTGCGCGCCGCGTCTTGCGTGCGGCCAAACGGCTGACACGGCGGCGATCACCGATTTGTACATTGTATCAAATGTTTAAACCTAAGTACAAATAATTGCTCGGGCTGTTTATACCGCGAACGGTTCAATGTGTAGACTAGGCGTATATAGGTACAATGTTTGTATGTCGGGGGACCTTATACGGTTGACCTAAACAATTTATATCGGATGGGTGTCCTATACCTCACGCGGGCATTAGCCCGGTCTATGTTTATCTTCATCCATGGGGTACAATTAACCTCGGTAATTTATACCGCGGTACTCACGGCGGAATTTAGTGGGTAGCTTAGTGGGGTAATCCACTCTACCCATAATCTATATTATACATGATAATATAATTTCGTTGGACGTCGTCCGGCGGTCGATGAGCAAAGTCAAAGATCTCGCACGGTTAATAATTATTATTGTTCAAAATTCGTGCCGAATAGTAATATTGTGTATCGAGCATAAAAAAATAGTGTTTCACTCGTCAAGGGGAAAAAATTATTTAGTTCAACTATAACTATTTGTACTCCGGCTATAAAATATAGTTGCATATTATGTCATAGCTATATTTTTAGTTGCAAGCACTATTTATTTATTTTTTTTATAATAGAACTAAATCCTCAATAATATTCCGGAGCTATTGATTCGGCTTCCAAACATAGATAAGCGATATTTTTACTTATTGAATTGGCTCCCTCGACATTTATTTTATAAATTCATTGATTATAAAAATTGTTCGAAAATAAATTCAACTATACATTTAATATTATCTATACAATAACATACCATGATATTATTTAGTAGGCTTAAATTTGTTTGCAAGAATTTTTATATATTCAAATCTCGATACAACGAGTATACCATTGTCATATTTCTAAATTTCATTGTCTATAAATTGTATTTTTTCTTGAATATTTTTTTTGTGTAGTCTTTCTACATTGAAGCTTCTTATTAAAATTTCAGTATCCGCTTGAATACCATACAATACATCCATGAAATTTGAAATATTTAGGCGCGTAGAACAAACTTGGAAATTAAATGTTGAGTGAAAAGATTTTCATGAATTAGTTGTACGACAGACACTACTGTTTTTTCTGCTCAAATTAGAGGTAGAAATATAGAATTATTTTCAATGTAATTCTTAGCTAAGTAGTCCATAAATTGTCTAACTTTTTCATTATTTGGTTGTATCTCATCTAATTCGACTAGTTCGAATGAAAAGCAATCGCCGACTCATTGCGGATCTAGAAATGGTAAACCAGATAAATACGTCAAATATTCAACAATTTCTGTTTTTTGTTCATACTCTGTAGAAAAACTTAGTTTTTGGATTGTTCTGTATCATGATTACCCTAAGTGAACTGACAACCACAAATTTCACTCAATGGCCAAACTTCATTTATTGCGTTATGTATAACAACTTAGAAATCGACATAAATTTTTTTTTATTTTAAATTGATTATTATAATTTAAACAATAATTATTGATAATTTGAAAAATGTTTATGTACGATTCTTGATTTTTATCTTTTAATAAAGTAAAAGTCAAAGGTATATCGTGATTATTTTTCATTATGTATGAACTGTGAAAAACTGGTAAAAAAAACTTTGTACGACACGTGAATGTACTATCAACATATATATTGTAGTCAACTTATTTAAAAATTTTAAATTTCTTTCTGTGTTAAAAACTAAGACCTCTTTTTCCGTATCATTCGTTTGTAAAAATTGTTTACCGTCATATGTTTTTATATCCATGATTTGTAAAATATCATGTACTTCTTGTCTTTTTTTGGGTAACTTTGGACGTACTAAAGCTTGAGCTTGGAGCATATTGTGTTTGATGTATTTTGTTGTAATTGAATTTGTTGAATTTTACCTTAAGTGTGAATGCAACAATTTAGAAGGGCATTCACACATATACTTTCGATAGCTATTTTCAGTCCGTTACTAATAATTTGGCGTTCAAGTTTGTTTTCTTTATCTGAATCGTGGTTATAATTAAGATTGGACGATTCTGATACAACATTTTTGTTGTTACAAATTCTTAAATAAGCTCTGCATCCTCGTATACTACATTTGAATTGTTTAAATGCATTTTGGAGAAGCTTATGATAGTTAAATTTAAACTTATTTACTATAAAAATGAATTCTCTCTTTTCACTAAGCATTTTTCCGACCGAATTCATTTTATATTTAACTATATACAGGTACGAATTGTGACAAATTGCAATGAACTGCTAGTGATTGAGATGAACTGCGACTACTGTGACAAATTGCGACAACGGACTACGTTTAATGATATGATTGTGACCATTTAATGCATTGTCGGATTAACGATTAGATAATTGCAAACAGTTAATTGGCCTTGTGTCGCTAAAAATATTAAAGTCGCGTACTTTTTCAACTTTTATATTTTAAGAACTTAACTTGTTGAATATTATATTGGGAGCCAATTCAACGATCACTTAATATTCATCTAAGATGTAATCTAATCAGAATGTTAAACTTTAATCTTTATTCTATAATTGAATCAACCATATTATATTACTTTTATGACAAATATAGTACAATACGTACAACCAAGACCGTCCAGGGGGTTGACTTTGCGCTTTGTGCTTAGATTTGGTGCCTTGCGTTCGAAAACAAAAATAGGAAAATTGGTTTCAATAATTATTTTATAACCTGGGCCCCTCAAATCTTAAGGACAGCCATTTGTCCAATTGAAACCTTACTACAGAACACTGTTATTAGTTATTAATATTAATATAAACACAGTTATAATCTAGAAAGTGTTAAATAAATAAATAATCTAAATAAATAAAAACTGTAATATTATCAGAATTGAAAATGGCACATTGTACAAATAGTAACTGCATCATGTAAATCTTGAAACAAGGATTAAAAAATTCAATATTTCTCTACTTATAAGCTACGTAGTTTTTGATATAAATTTACAACGTCTTATTTTTATATTTATTGTATCATTTAACGATAAAATATTAAGTTGATGATTCGATGTTAATGTTAATCACCCCGTACAGAGACATATTATAGGTATTTGTTTTCGTGATATGGTCAGATAACTTACTCGTATTTTTTCTGTTTATGTTTATTATGATTAATAGGCGTTTTACCAACTATTTTATACATTTTATACATATTATTATTAGAAGGAAATTGTAATACATTTTACATATTTTTAACTTATCTTGAAACATAAGATTATTATTATAATCTAAAATCTGTTGTATAAAAATCTTATTGTACATAATATCCAAAACTGTAAATAAGTAAACAATACTTAAATACATAAATATTTATTTACTAAGCGCTGAGATAAGGAAGGTAGTAATAACTAAAATTTAAATATCAATATAGCATTATAGTAAGTATTGATTGGAGGAAGATTACCTACATTTTCAATGATTTTTTTTTTTTATCTTGCTTGTCTTATACAAGAGAATATAGATTGTCTTAAGGTAAAACAATTTATTTTTTTAAAGTTTAATACAAAACTCTTGTCTGATTTTTTAAAGTTGACATAATTAAAACTCAGTTTCATAATATATTATGTGTCAAGTATCTTATAAATAAAATTTCAAAAAAATATTATTTTACAGCAATAATTGTGATTTTTTAAATATGATTCACTATAGGTTGTAATAAAATTAATATTAGTCACTTGTTGTAACTCTATGCAATATTACTACTAAATAATGTACTATTGGCTTATTAAACAGTATACCTATGAAATTTAAATAATAATATATTTTGTTGTTATTTAAAATAATATTTCTTAAGAGTTATTTCTAAATTCGTGATTTTTTTTCTGCATAAAATATTTCATCAGAGTCATACTGAATTTGTGATTTTAGTTGCTCGCGTCTATATATTGTGTTTTAAATATATTCATATTATAAAACTACGTAAAAAGTGAACACTAAATTATTAGATAATATTAGATAGGTACGTAATATTTTCAGTAGCTGTCGTATCTTGTATTTTAATCCGACAGCACTGTTTAGTCGTATAATAATATCTTGGTGTTTAATTCTTAAATATAAGAACAAGAATCAATATATTTGTCTATTTGGCATTAATTTATTATTATGTATATTCAAACACTAAGTCATTACCACCAAATGGATTCAGCGAAAATGCATAGAATAAAATATAATATTACTATACGAGTGAAAATATAAATTTTTAATTATTCACAAATTGGCTGGGATTAGTGGGGGAATTTTGGTTATAAAGTCGTTATATATTTACAGAATGACAGTTAAGTGAATAATAAACCTAATAAACGATGTACAATTGATCGATTGATATAATTTCTAACGATAAAAGCAATTCATAGGTAGAGTGATTACTTAACCATTACAACTGAATTTTGACTTATCAATAATCCGCCAAACGTATAAATTTAGCGTTAGCGGCTTAAAAAGTTTTAATCAGCTCAGATATCTTAAGTAATTTACGAACAACATTAATCCATTAAAATTGGATTTCGATTTGCTATAATATTAACATTATATGTATTACCAAATCACATTAAGGATTATCGATATACGCATCAATACACGGATGATTAGACGTTAAAACTAACGCAAAGCGTGCTACAAAAATGTTCGTGAATTAAATTTATACTATAGAAACCTAATTTATAATATCATAATGACTATAGCTGTTTAATTAATTACGTAATCCATACGTAATTCAGTATTAAACATCAAACCCGTAATTGGTAGACAGTAATAATAATATATTCACTCGTATACTGGGATATTGTGAGAATTTCCGAAAGTAATCAACAAGTGGCGAATGCCGGCCAATTTTTATTGAACGCCTGTTGTAGCTATATCAATATTGTTATTATTGTTTATGCGTAAACTTATAATATTGAGTTCTATTCAGGCGCATTGTTCACCAGTTAAAAATGAACGTAAAATCGTATAATAAATAATATCACATTAGGTATCGTTAGTAACGTTTGATAAACGACAATTTAAATTAGATATTATCGTTTATTTTTTACTGGTATTCAGCCCGGCGGTGTATTTACTGTATAGGATTTTGTGACAGTCGTATGGATCGGAAAGGAAGATTCAAATCTAATATATATACATTACAGACCCACATTTTCAGTATTTGACGAATTATCCGCATTATAAGTTATTGCAGTTTGATAAAAGAACTATGTAATGTTCTTTGCTGTTTTTAATAAAACTTTACTCCGTTCGTATATAAGTACTAGGCCTAATAAATATAAACACAACATACTATAGGGAACTGGTGTTTTCTAAACGAATTTTTAGGTACGATTCATTTAAGCCAGTCTCATTCATATAGAGATTAAGATTATAAGATAACGTGTATGGCATCAGATCCAGTTAAAGTAATTACCGGTTTAAGACAAGGAGATGGTGCACTCTCCTTAGAATACTCTTCGACTATTATTACTTAGTATTGGAGAAAACAATAAGACAAACAAAATGGAAGGAATAATTGTATATAAATGAGATCGATGAAGTTGGTTTCGCTGGAGTAATGGTCTAAAAGGCTGGAATCCGCAATAATGAAATTAAAAAAACAAACTGCATGGTATATGGGATAAAAAACTCAAAAAATGTTTATTATACATACATATAATTCATTTAATAACATACAATATTGCTCACCTACATAGTAAACTTACAATATTGAATAAAAATCATTCATTCGTTTTACACATTGTTATTTGTATTAAAGATGCAAAATTATTTTGATACTATCAGTTTTACCGTCACAAGAGCAGATCTATTGCAACTAATAATGCTACTATCACTACTCAGAAATTGATAACACACCTACCCACTCTACTGATAGTCGATAAATGATATTAACGTGGAGCGATGCAAAAGCGTAAACGGAAAACTTTACGCTGATGCGTAAACGCGTAATATTGTGTAGAGACGACGAATGGGGGCGTTGCGCCCTCACACATTTTCTGGGGGTGGTTTTGGGTGTTTTAGTGAACAATTATTGCGGTAGGAGGGTGTTATATTCGCGTGATAGACTATCCGTGAGTTTTATTTGGCAAACATTTGAACGACGGGGCGATATGGATTACACGACACAGTGTTTAATTGCATAAGAATAACACGTACCCAATATAACACAAAGACGGTCTGTGAAATACGCGTATTGTTGTTATTATATATAATAACGATATGTAAGCGACTACGACGACGACAATTATCGAACCAGACGGGGAGAGACCAGTGGAGTGAAGTAGTGCGGCGGCGGCGGCGGCGGTGACGTTTCAAT